>JAUTBV010102770.1:0-15586 GCA_032361325.1 Lepetodrilus fucensis | reverse complement strand
ACAATAAAACAATATTGATTGTAGTATCTCACAAACACATATATACTTTCATGAATACATTCACAATAAAACAATATTGATTGTAGTATCTCACAAACACATATATACTTTCATGAATACATTCACAATAAAACAATATCGATTGAATTATCTCACAAATACACATATACTTTCATGAAAACATTCACAATAAAACAATATTGATTGAAGTATCTCACAAATATTATCGCCATATTATGTCACTGCTGATGGAAATAATGTTCACAATGCTGACAGACCAAGTTTTGATGTACATAGGAAATGATCCTCACATAATTAAAAGTTGTTACCATAACAATGGAAATATACAATAATTGCTTTGTGCTTCTCCCAGTTGATTGGTCTATATTGGATAGTGGTACACCTCTCAACAGTTAAAGACCCGTATCTAGTGAACGTGGGTTAGTTATTCTTATACTGTACAGAATTAGTAAGGAGTTAGGAGTAAGGATACTTGATACATGCATCTGTACACTCATATTGCTGAACATATTTCCACACCACAATAGTACAGAATATAACATCGATATGTTGCATTAGCCCTTCAGGAATTGTTGAACTTAAAATTGAAAATAAAATAAAGAATTAAAACTAAATTAAATTAAATAAAGAATTTAAAAAACATATGGGATATTAAAATTCACACTTAACATATATATCAATGTTTTATACAAAGTTGGGAATGGGAACAAATAGGTGAACACAATGTAATAAAAACCTCCAAAGGTAGATAACCACTTGATTGTGAGAATACCACAAGGTGTAGATATGACAATGATATAACGTGGAATGTATTTGTGGACTCAAAACTGAACACTGGCAGTGGTTATCTCAAGGAAATACTTCACAACTATGCAACATGTGAACAGACGAACATTCTTGCAAATAGAAACACAAAAATCACTGTTTTTATCAATATAATAATTAATACTAATGTGATACGATTGTTTTCTTAAAGTACGGTAATGACCAGATCATACACAAGCACTGCACCTCACACAGACCAATCAGAAATATTATGCTTGATATTTTGAATAGATGTAAACTTGGGTATAAATTTTATATTTATCTTAGCTTTTTAAAGATGTATAATCTGAACTTAAATATAAACCTAAAATCAAACACACACAAACTTTCCAAGATGTAACATGAATCAATAATATATAACTAGAAATAGTCATGATTGTCATTAAAATCAGCTCTATGCTATAAAACCTTTTCACAAAATATGAATATGATTAAAATAATAAATTAATGACAAATGATAAATATTATCATTGTATTTCTCCCTGATAATTATGGAAGCAAACAATACATACACGTCAACATTCATGGTGCTCATCACAGATCTAGCTCGACACAACAAACTCGTACAAACACTAAGGTATTGCATATCAAAGAACATACACATTTGACTGACAAACACGATAAATGATTATCAAATGCAGGACATATACAGTAGTTTTCTCATGTACTCTTCTCTCTAAACAACCCTGTGTAAATCAAACCACACACTTGCATCCATATTACCCCCACACATACACATGCATACACACCCAGACATACACACACAATCTCACATTTACCCGTTATCCCACTTTATTTCTGTATGTATGTATATACCCCAATCAGTAATGGTAAATATTCAACCTTCAAATGTTGGCCAATAATGACATAGTAGTATTTAATTAATTAATCTGGCACCTGCAGAGAGAAATACGACGCAAAGCATTTAAAAAAAAATCTTTCTAAATACTTCAGGTAGCAATACTTCGTATCGTAAATTACAGTTCTAAATCTATAATGCCGACTAGCACTAGAATATAATAAGCATCTATCTATAAGATCTAAGCACTGCTACACACAATGTCCGATATCTATCGGGCCAGTGATTGAGACTATAACTGGCCGACGATTGTCAGAGAACAGGCCAATGTCCGGCACAAAATAGGCCAATGTCTGATGGAGCAGAGATGGCTAGACACATCACAACTGTGTGTTCACCCTCTGTTCCAGCGCCTTGAGCTCGTCCATGATGGCAGGGGGAAGGTCTTCGTTCACCTGCTCGTCAAAGTACTTGTAGATGGCGTTCACTTCGTTCTGCCAGAATTCGTGAGGGAGGTGGAAGAGCTTCTCGAGGTCGACCTGGTCGTGGAGACCGGTGAGGTCGAGGGAGTCAAACTTGGGGATGTACCCGATAGCAGACTTCTCTGCAATGTCCTCCCCGTCCACTCGGCGGAAGATCCAGTCCAACACGCGGATGTTCTCGCCAAAACCTGGCCACATGAACTTGCCGTCTTCGCCTTTGCGGAACCAGTTGACATGGAATATTTTGGGCAGCTGGGCGCCTTCCTTGTCCTGGAAGCTCAGCCAGTGTTTGAGATAATCCCCGAAGTTGTAGCCGAAGAATGGCCTCATAGCGAAGGGATCGTGCATGATCTGCTTGGCTGCAAAAACAAGAAACAATTTAATACTATTGTAGCAGCATTGTGTTGAATAAGATATAATATTCCCATATGTCATCTGCATGGATGGAAATTATTCTGAAATGCCTGTTATCGATATTGATTGAAGCAATGGCTCAAAGTTCTGCATACCTTTATGTTCTGCCGCTGCCGTAGATTCAGATCTCATGGCTGCACCAATGAACACACCATGTTGCCAGTTGAAGGACTCGTATATCAGTGGAACACCTGAACACAAACAACACAGTGAACACTACAGGACATGCACAGTTGCAATATTTCAAAGAAGAAAAAGTGAGAGTTAATATTTTACATCGCAGTGAGAATCTTTTGAAATGTCATCAATCCAGGATACAAATTATTCTACTTTGATGTGGAAGAGTTAGCAAGTTATTGTTTTACGTCACGGGGAGATGCAAGATGTTTGGTATTTACCTTCTGGTCTCCGTCCTCCGAAGATGATGGCCTCAATGGGGACTCCCTCGGGACTCTCCCAGTCGGGGTCCATGATGGGACACTGAGCGGCAGGGGTGCAGAATCTGCAGCACAACCAACAACATCGTCAACACAACAATCTCACAGCTTTTCCTACTGGGCCTTGTATCCAGATCAGAGTATCATTTCACAAATCTCTCATATCTATTACGCATAAGCACTCTCGTTGCAATCTTTTAAAGTTATATAATTCCCAATTGCACATTGACAAGAGTGCTATGGTCTCATAGTAGATATGAGAGTTTCGAGAAAAAAACCTTGATCAACAAATACTTGGGTAAAATAAATGCATTTGAATTGTCTCCCCTGAATTACCAGAGGGTAGTGTAGAAAACCATTGGAGGCAGATCAAATTGACCACAAACAGTACAACATACTTGAATTATCCCCCCCTGGATTTAAATTATCTCCCCTGAATCACCACAGTGAGCAGTGTCATACCTGGAGTTTGGGTGTGCGGCGGGGCGGGCGTGGTTTTTGTTCCAGTCCTTGTCTCCCAGCCACGACTCGACCTTGATCCCCTCCTGCAGTTCGCTCTCCATCCCCTCCCAGAACACGCCACCATCGCTGGTCTCCGCAACGTTCGTGAAGATCGTGTTACTCTGTATCGTTCGCATTGCGTTGGGGTTCGTCTTCATTGACGTGCCTGTGAATAGAGCAGATACGGGTGAATACACAAAGCTGAAATACGTTTAGAAAAATCAGTGTAAATGAATTTGAATAAGGCGAGTTTATTAGCCCTCTCCCTGCTGGATTAAACACATTCACTGCTCCCTAGGGCATCTCCAGTTGCCTCCAGCATGGAGAGAGTTAAACAACATGATATATAACAATAAACAATCAGAGAATGATTTTCTATTAGATTTTAACTGTATTTAACATTTGTAGCTCAAGTACACAAGTTAATCCCTTTCAGCCTTGTTCATAGAGTGAGTGAATTATTGTTTTATGTCAAAGCGGGTTCTTCATAGGATTTACTCAATATACAAGTGATTGTAAAAGTCTTTGGTACCTCCAGCAAGGAGAAAAGTTAACATTAATTCCAAGTTCGTAAATATAAACCGATGCCTACCAGGAGCGACACCGAAGAAGCCGGCCTCAGGGTTGATGGCGCGGAGTTTTCCCTGGCTGTCGAACTTCATCCAGGCAATGTCGTCGCCAACACACGTGACCTTGTAACCAGGGAGACTGGGGGTCAACATGGCGAGGTTGGTTTTGCCGCAGGCGCTGGGGAAAGCTGCAGCCACGTATTTCTTCTGACCTTTTTCGTTCTCAAGACCGAGAATCTGAAGGAAAGAAAACATCATACATGACTACTATGTAGCACAACCAGGAAAATTAAAACAGGTAAAATTTAATGCATTTGTTTTTCCATGACGGCAACGATACTAATTGCTATTGACGGGTTTACTGGAGGTTCTCGTACCAGCATGTGTTCGGCCAGCCATCCTTCCTTCTTGGCTAGGATGGATCCGAGACGGAGCGCAAAGCATTTCTTCCCCAGGAGAGAGTTGCCGCCATATCCGCTGCCGTAGGACGCAATCTCGTTCTTCTCGGGCAGGTGGGACACTAGGGTCATTTTGGGGTCACAGGGCCAGTTGCTGTGCAGGGGTTCTGGAAAAAAAGTTTGTAACTTAATGGAAGTTCGTGTGAACAATTTCTGCGAGTTTACTGTGAAAAATTTTGAGGTAAAAAAAAACCTGATAGATTTAATTTAGTTAAAAATTATTTATTTCAGCATATTTTATATACAAGTCGTGATATTAGTGAAAGATTCTAGAAAGCGACTTTAAACCCCAATACAATTTTTTAACACAAATTCAATAGGAAAACACTTATCCAAGTCCTGTCGTCAAAATAATCATTGATATCCGTGAACATATGCTTGCAACATGGTTTAAAATCAATACGTATATATTATTTCTGAAGACGATTTTTAATGTATGTTAATTTGGCCTTACTTGTGAGTGGTAGTGGGCGGCCAACGGAATGCAGACACTTGACGAAACTGTCCTGATTGATGCTGTTGAGGACTTGGCTGCCCATTCGTGTCATGATCCGCATACTGGCCACGACGTAGGCCGAGTCCGTCAGCTGCACGCCAATCTTGGAGATGGGAGAGCCGATCGGACCCATGCTGAACGGGATCACGTACATCGTACGGCCTAGAACCAAAATTGTTTTATGTTAATACCACACGATTACGACAACGCTCGTCATGTATGGGCGAAATATTCCCACTGTGACGTAAAACACTAATTCAATAATTCATGCAATACCGAATTCATATTCAGAAAGACTTTGCCAATACTTTTTAGATATGGTGGAAATTGCATCATACAAAGATCAATAGCTTTCAAACGTTTTTTTTTTTAGTGGTATTCTGTCCAGTTAACATTGCAAGAGTTGTCACCTTTCATGCAGTCGGGGAACCTCATGTTCAGCTCGTTGTCCATGTCAGCGGGTGACATCCAGTTGCCCAGCTGACAACTGGCCCCATACTTAGGACTGGGGACTGTATCGCGCTGCATCTGTGTCGAGATGTACGTCAGCTTTTCTACACGTGCCACGTCTGCGGGGTCCGTCTTCGCCAGCCAACTGAGGAAACGTTAACATAGGCATGCAGTGCATTGAAAAACCATGGAGAGAACATCAATGGCCTGAACAGGTGTCTGTGAACGGGGTACCAGTATGTTGCTCCTCAGATAAAGATCTGAACTTTTGTTTTTGTAAATAGACTTAACAATCGTGATTGAAAAATTACGAAAATGTAATCATTTTCAAATAATTCAAGTACCGCAATTCCTTCCTTGTGATTTTAGAAATAGATCTTACCAATTACTTTTAAGACAATATTCACAAATCTTTCACTCACCAGTTCTCATATTTGGGCAGTTTCTTCAGGACGCCGTCTTTCTGAAGCATGTATGTCAACAGCTGACTTTCCTCCTCGGAGCCGTCACAGATGTGCAGCGTGTCTGGCTTGCACAGACGCGCGTTCTCCTCAATGTACGAGCGCACCTTCTCGGGCAGACGCTCCAGGTCGCCATAGATGACTCGGAAACCTCGTCTGGGTACCTCAAGAACTGATTTCCTCTTGATACCTGGACTCTCCCTCAAGACACAGGCACTGTACCTGCAACACATACAGAGAAACCATCGTCAGATAGAGAGAAACCATCATCAGGTAGAGAGAAACCATTGTCAGATACAACAGCATGCAATCTCATCAAATATACACTGGCATATTCAATTAGCTGCGTACAATATCTCACAGCATAGAATAGTCAATGTACCAGGCAGATTTAAAATTTGTGTTCAATAATCTTATATTCAAAAGGTAAATTAAATATTCATCAGCATATATATATATATAAGTAACAGTGGAAAGCATCTCTAAATAATATTTATTAATTTGAATATCCAATTGAATAAATAATTTTTTTTTAAATAAAAATTCTAATTACAGATGTACACATGTACCTGTAACACTTTGTCACAGATTTGTACAATTGTTGAATTTACGCCAGCTGTGAACGAGCCCAAGTCGTCATAACAACATACTCAAGTGTTGACACAGCATGCTGTGGTCAGATAAAAGTGAACTGTCCTGGGTATTATCTAAATCACAATGGATCTAGATATCAGACAAACATGTTTAATGACGCTCTGACCACACGGACCACAAGTGGATGTGTTAAACACACTGGTCGCTACTGGTCAGACATGGTCGTGGTAGACATAATCTGATATGGAGCCTATGATCTTGAACACAAACATGTGTAATGAATAGCTTGTGCGTTGTTTTACTTATGGTTTTCTTCATCTTCATATTTCTCTGAATTATTACCTTGGTTATCATATGGCCTATTTGCTATTCAAAGTAAGTTTAGGAAATGTTGCAACAAAACATTGACACAGTAGTAGTTCTTTTCAAAGATGCTGTGAGTCAATAAAAGAAACTTGTTAAATGTGCACCTCTTAAATAATATAATAAAGTAATTTTAATATTCAAATGTCAGTGCTGTCATCAACTATTTCTTAACTAACATTTGCTTTTATTCTCTTTGCAAAATGTATGTTGAATGTAGTTGAGTATTATATAAATGCTTCCATTGACGCAATATGTATGTTAGCTCAATATAGTACGAACAAACTTAAATTAAATCTTCTCTTATTTTATTTATAAGCTATTCTCCAATAACATTCATGTATCTTTGTTCCATTCAAACAATGTCATAATCAATATCATTTACGGATAAAATGATTCAAACCATTTCTCAAATCATTTTATTGATATGCAAATTTATCTCTGAGTTTGCAGAACTTAGCTTACTATCCCGGATACTCGCACACAGCACGTGTTATGTCAATGTCACAGCAGACCCCGTAGGTCAAACAAATATGACTGTTAGCTGTTAGCACAAACCAATCAACAGTCGCCGTAGTATGACCCACATCTGGCTATTTCTTTTCACATCTCGAATCAATTCCACGAGTTATGTAACAAGATCAAGACCGGTTCTCACAATGAAATCATTAGTAGCTGATCAATATTGCAAAACATATTGATAATTTCCGTCAATTAAGCTGTTAATTGTGACCTTACAATATTTCCAGAACATTTGTTACATTTGCATATTTGCTGAATGCTACAATTATTATTTATTTCATGATGAAATAACAATATCTAAAAATATTAATTATTGTAAACAACAGTATCTGGGACACACATATGGTGTATGCAAACATTTATTTGGATTTCAATGTCATTATAACGTATCTAAATAATATTGTAAACTATTTAAGTGAAAGAATAAAAAGAAAAACAGGTATAAAACCCAACATACAATTCAGAGTGCTGAAGAAATATTGATACATGTACCATAAACTAATATATATATATGTATAGAATAAAACATAAAGTAGCACTAACATAAAGCAAAGAAACAGGTATACCCAGCCCACTACCAAGTGGCAAAACAGGTTTTTTTACACCAATATCCAATGCTTATACAAATACCTCAATGTATAAAACATGTCACTCTTTCGTACTTACCCAGATGATGAAGATACATTTCAATTTTATTGAAACATTTCCATTGCAATCCATCTGATCTATTGTATATGTGTCCCATTGCCCTAGGCTTATTCCCGGGTAATCTTAGTTAATCAGTTGACCTATCTCTAGAGGACTTATCAGGTCAAATATAAAACACCTAGGCTAGCCGGCTGGACTTTGTCCTTTATCATGTTTATAGACATAACGTCAGCTTATCACGTCTTGACCTTCAAAACTACTGCACATTTAAAAAACATGATTACCTATGCTATAAGAAATTGACTGCGATAACCTATATATCTTAATCTGGCCAACATATGCTGTATTATTTAGGACAATTTAAGTCGAAAATAAACGTATGTCTGAATGAGCGGGGAAAATATCTAAAGTTCAAGGAGGTGGATGACCCTGCAAGGAACAGTTTTATTCGCAAACTGTATTGGATAGATAATACTGTGCATGTTCATTAAAATTATTCCTAAGCTGTAATTGCATCTGAATACATAATACTGTGCATGCTATTGAAATTTAAAAAAAAAAAATTATTCCCAAGGGGAAAAATCCACCGACAGTAATGATATGAACATGGACAAGTTACAGTGAATATGGTTCAACTACGTGAAGGATGTGCGCTTCAATTCCTGTCATAATCTTCTATTTACATTGCAATTTAGACTAGAGGAGCATTTCAAACTGTAGAAAACAAGCCTGTGGATAAGTTTCTTGGCCATTGAAGCGTTAGTGCAATAAGTCACGTAATGCAATACTCATTCAATAAGGGCAGTGAGTGGAGTCTTTGTCTGGTCTCTGAACACTGCTGAAGGATGTCTTCACCCACGTGCCACCCACATTCCTATTGACATTACACCATGTCAACTAGTCATTCATGACAACCGAGTGACATAAATTTACCGGTACTTAATTCGTCACTGTGGAAACTTTAGCTACACTGAATATTGCGGTACTTAATTCGTCACTGTGGAAACTAAGCTACATTGAACATCACGGATTTGTCGTTATCGTGTAAAGTGCGACACTTTAGCGTAACACAATATACAACCACCTATGATCCAACCTGCTTTTGACTAAACCAATTAGTGCATACATGCACACTAACAAAAGCTGGTATATCTATCATAAACTGACTCTTCTTACCAGCACTAAACATGATGAATGCTCAATCAAATGAAATTAAATGGACAAGTTTTAGACCTTCTGTCAAGTCTGCCATGCAAAGTTAAGGAACTAAACATTAACCAAACATCCACTTATTAGACTGTATTAGACTGAACATTCTTAAATGATTCTGTACATCTATTTCATAGGGATAGAACTAGACATACACCCGGTAGTCCGATCCATTTTTCCTAATTGTTAACGGTATCCTACGAACTAGTAGAAAATTAAATTTATTGTTATTTATATTAATATTCGGGCGAATATGTTTAATATTTAAGTTCCATCCTGCTTTACTATATTGTTTAATTAATGCTGACCAGTATAGCAAAAATATAGGAAGTTGGACAATCAAACTGTCACAGGGATGGGAACTCAACCAATATTTGGAATCTCGGCCCATTGTGATCCTCTTGATACATCAACATCTCAGTGGGCACATCTGTTCCTTCTTAACGGGTGTTAACATCGGTGTTAACATCGGTGTTAACACCCACGATGTCCACAATCAATGCCCGAGGTCACTGCCTGAGGTCGCGAGTATAGTGAATTGGCAACTGATAGCATGTAGTAAGCCAGCCCCCATTGCCGTCAAAAAGCATATTACATGATACGAGTCATTGTTCTCATTGCTCAATGGTTTGATGGACCACAACAGTTTACTGTAAGTTACATTATAAATATGTTGTGGCACTATATAACACTACCAGTGATTGTTTTATCATTTTATATTTTTAAAGACAGTTAAAGTAACTAGGAGATAAAATAATTCATATATCTTTACTTAAATTCTTATTTATAAGTAAAATCTTATGTGTTCTATGCCAACTAAATTTATCTTTTCTTCTTCTTTCTTTTTTTTTTTAAAATATTGATTTATTTTTTTTATTCTTCAGCATTAAATATATAATGCTAATTGATTACCATCATGCTGAAAAAATACAGCAACCACAATTATCATCAGCTGATCAATGACTTAATAAATAGTATTAGTTACATGTCTTATGTTTAAATAAAGGAACAATTCGACTACATGTTAATGAGCAAAGAGAGTTGAACTACGTGGCAAGTGAACAAAGTAAAATAAATCATTGATCGAAAGTGACATGTGGAGTTGTTAGTGACATGCTAAGGAAGCTGATTATCAGATCAGCTGTGCGCATGCTGATCCAGTCGGCAAACTTTGAGTGAACTTTTAAATGGTTGCAACACAAAAGAATTATACAGAACAACGCATAATACAAAGAGAAATGTGGCTGAATAATAATTAGTCATGTTTGTATAAACATCCAAGAATTCTCACCTCAAAATACGTAAAAGACCGACCATTTTCACACACGTCCTACCCCATGGACAGCCGGCGACAAACTAAATTTAGCAACGGCGTAGAGATACACCACGTGATCAACCTGCGGGGACACTTGTCTTTCTCGGTCAAAGACTAATTCTATGCCATGGTCGCTATGTAAACCAATGTTATCCATATAATAGAGACCTTATGTAATTCACGAACAGGGCAGTGTATTTATTGTACATAAAACTTTGCATCACGTTACGTAAAACGGTTTATATATATATAACACGGTGAATGGATATTCACAAAGGCGACAAGGCTAATCGGAGGTGTGTCGCAATCCTTCAATCCCATTGGACGAAGCAATGCCTACGTGCTGACACAGTTTCCATCAGCTGATCGAGTAAACAAGAGAAATGTGTCGTATTTACCTAGGATATTTTACCGAGATTCAACGCACATAATAAATGCACCTTCATTACAATAATTGTTTATACGTGATTGACTTGAAGAAGTACATTAACACAATATAGTATAAGGGAGTGCATATGTTCACAATGGTTATCAGATGTACTGAACGTGTAAACTACCATTACGGTATTCCCGTAATTTATCATTTCCATTATTGATTTATTAAAACAAGACCCCCAAAAACAATAATTTTTAGAATTCATCGACAACAATGTTACATTCGTTGATATATATTTACAAGATAATTGCATCCTTAATTACAACAATTAAAGACCTGAATGTATGTAGGCCTATATTGGAAACGCGTTACTCAAATATATGTCCATGTGGTTGCGTCTAAAAGTCACTATTGTAATCAGATAACGATGATAGGAGAAAATCGAAAATGTACCCTGTATTGTATTGTGTTCAATTTAATTCTCATTCTTTACCTAAGGCATTCAGGATTTTCAGTGATTTTCTTTTTCATGTTGACGGAATATGAGTAGCAAGAGATGTTATATCACTGGACACCTTAGTAGGCCTATTTAGCTGACGTGGTGCATCTCAATTTGAATTTGTCATCTCACATGTGTGAAAAAACATCCTAATAATTAATTAAAGTATATTATCATGCTATTCAACAGCTCAACTGTGTATATTACGTTCGGGTTCCAAATATGAGACTTGAGCGAACACTAGCTAGGTATACGCCTAACAATCAACCAAATATAGTAGGTTAATTTATACACAGAACGGTGGCCAGGAAACCTAGTTCTGTTCTGCGGGTTTATTTCTTATTCTGACTGGACATTGCATCACCCGACTAGCTGGCAGTGTGGGTCAGTGTAGGTCAGGCGGCACGTCACGGACACTGACCGCAACTCCACACTATACCCTACGAAACCATTTACTCCAAAACAAATTACCGCTAACATGGTAACATATTATCAGAAGATTCTTTTCATTTTAGAGAGTGCCATGGCATGTCGAATATAGTAACATCATGGGAAGATCAATATGAGAAGATCGGACTTTGACCCCCTTGTAGTCTGCTACAGGCGCATTTTATGCGCGCTTCAGCTTTGCGATCAGCTGATTAGTTTCGCTCGAGATTTCTCTAGCATTCCCTGCTGACTATCAGATCATTTGTATATGGGTACGGTCAGAACGCTGACCATGCATGCATACCCATATAAAAAGTATCTTAATTATTGGGTAGGTGCGTTGTAAATATTATATTATTATTGGTCAGCAATGAAGGCTAGAGGAATCTCGAGCTATTGCATGACTTAGTTATAGGCCTAAGCCTATTCATTTTTAGACTGACTGAACAAACATTGAAATAGCTATTATTCACAAACATTGAAAATCAGCTTCACTCCGATATAAATCAAATCTAATTAAAATGATATACGAAATTTAAGTATCGCTCCAAATATATATTGGCATTATTATATACGCTCAAAAACGATAAGCATATGTCATTAGCCTTATATCTTGGGAGCGAAACTTTGTATCTAATTTAAATTATATTTATATATAAATCAGAACATTTCAAATACATATAAAATAAAATTAATAAATATATCTAGCTACTCACTCATCCTGTACGTGTCTTTCATCAAAGTCGTGTGTATCAATTTCAGGCATATTGAATAACGGGGTTCGAATTCAGCAAGTGCAAGAAGTGAACTAGAAGTGTTGTTCATCTGTTGTGGGTGTTGCATGTTGTGAGGTTGGCGTGCGCTTAGCGGCTTTAAATACGTTTACGGTCAGCATGCGTCATAACTATACACATGCACATGTTGACGAGAGCACTATTTTCTATTTTTAGTACCAGAAACCTAAAGTGTGATGCCATTGGCTGGCGCTCTGGCCTCGTCTCCGAGGATTGGTTGGAACTGGCATGTGACCTGTTTATCAGCGGCCTTCGATGCTTCATATACCACCAGCAGCGTACACAAAGTATTGTTCTAGAGCTCGGTAATGTATTATGTTTCCCTGTGATGCTTCCAAAAAGAAAATTCGGTAGCTTTCCGTGCTGTAATGCACGTGATGTATGGGTGTCCCTCAGTCTTTGAATTGAATGCATCCTACCCTCAATATTAGTTTACATTCTAAATGATAAATGACAAGTTGCGCTTTTCTTGATCTACCATATAGACGTAGGAAAATCGGTGAGCCGTGTCGACATATATTTTTGTATTCTTTTTATTCTAGGTAATGTTTTACTGAGAAAATTAATCCGGTTGGCGATAGCTATATATTACACTTTTTGGGAACCATGCATGCAACTTCTCGGGAACCATGCAATCTCGATGGTATTATAGCTGATCTAAATCGTGCAATTCAATACTAGTACAGTCATAATTTAAAGCCAAGTAAAATGTTACCGTATACAAGGCTCAACGATACCTTGGATACAAAAAGCTCAATCATAAGCAATAATCAATAACTGAAGCAAGTGCAAATAGGTATCCCCATATGTAGCTGTATGCATCTATCTCACATTTCACTACCCCTGCGTATATATATAGTCTAGTATACGTATTTGACTCAAATCTTCTGCTAACTATAATAATGGACTAGGCTACCACTATAGGCCTATATATATTTGGTCCGTTTAATTAACATTTGAATGGACATCGTGTGCGAGCTATCAACCTATATTCGTATATTATACGATAGCTTTTGTGTGTATATATACTGGTAAAAAAATGTACATTTCATCACCCTCCGTGGTAGTGAGTATATTGGGTCCTGCTTGCATCAGCTGATCAAGGGTCGCTGAGTGTGTGTATATATAGCAGGCACCCATAGCTACTGTGAACGTATGGACTATACATGATACACTGTACGTGTACATGATGATGCACTAAATGCGCACACATATCTGTAGCCTATTAAAGTTCTTGTGACATCAGGAAGTTCTTAATTATGCGAAAATAGTTTAAAATGTATCGAATTTCGAACAAGTCTAAATTATATACATGTACTATATATAGTAGGCTATATATTGTTTACAGGTAGGGCTAATATATATACGGAGTCAAGAGCGCCGTGTATAGTGTATATACAGTGTATACTATTTTATAGTCTACCGAAACTGAAGATATATACGCACATGAAACCACTCGTAGCAGTTAGTTGCCGGGAGCTTTGGGAGCGTGCTTCCCCAATATTTATGAATAATATATGGCATAAAATAAATGTAATTTCCTTGCATTTAGACCATATAACGAACATTCTAAAATTCGGCCAATTTTGGTAATCAAAATTATGAAAGACTAAGTGAAGTACTTTAAGACATACTATCACAGACGGTTGACCTGTCCTATATATAGTGGTCTAGCACGGGTCTACCCATCCTCGAAAACCCAAGCCATTATGACTACACTAACCTCCGTCAAATACTTGACGGAGGTTAGTGTAGTCATAATGGCTTGAGTTTTCGAGGATGGGTTCTACCTGAAAATAAATACATTTGTTTTGACTATACAAGTACTATATACAACCAGAACTTGTCTCACTAGTTATCAAATTAATTTATATTACCATTTATTAATTATCTCGACGTTCCCATATACTTGTGCCAGTAGCCGTGAAAGGTTACTTTGACCGTGTTCAATGCTTAAGAGTTATCTCCCTTAGTCAGGAAATCGGAGGAAATGTGAGATTTTACGGTATTTTATTCGTGTTATACAGGAAGTATGTAAACTGCAATGACATTTTCAGTATACTACAGCGGTATAAATGAAGATATTTTGAGGTACAAACGCGATGAGATATGCTAAGATATGCTAAGAGAATGTACTTTGCATTTTCAACTCCCAATTCTGTCCCAAACGACAACTTAACCTGAGACACTATGCTTTTAATAAATTAATATTTATGCATTATAATATATTACATCTGGAACATGATTTTTTTGGTTATAGTAGGGCCTATTTTATTATAATATTTATTTGTTTCTCTCTCTTTAGATAACGCGGGTGTTGATACGAGAGAAGTAGTACCCAGCTAGGTTATAATTATATTCACTATCAAGGCCATGCGCACCTAGCGTAGATATCATCACTCATCAGCTGATCAGTCACCGGAACGGACTTCCGGAACAGCCGAGCTGAGACGCCGCGCAAAGAACATCCGTACTGTGTACTTCCTACTTAGTCACGTGACAGCTCAGCTGCGTAACCAGACTGCCCCAGTTACCGTACACAATGTGTTTACGGTATCAAGTGATAGGCTATAGCCTACCTATCGAGACACTGCTACTATCACTATCTAGCCTATACTTGTTGCATCAGCATTATGCTAGAATGTAAAAGCAATCTGTAAAACCAAGGTAATTCCTTATGACCTTATTTATATGACCCTGAATAAACTGATCTGCAGGGATCACTTTGGGATTTTGGTCAGGTGGGTCATGGGCCCATCTGACCAAAATTCAATGGGCCCAAGGGCCCGAGGATCAAATGGCATATTATATTGGTTGTGTCAATAACATGAACAGCTAGATATGGGATGCAAGAATTTTATCAGAAACAGATAAGAGTATAGTCGCTCTTTCAAGTAGAAGTTGTGCTCGATCCAAACAAAATG
>JAUTBV010102759.1:0-15587 GCA_032361325.1 Lepetodrilus fucensis | reverse complement strand
TTTATTTATTTATTTCATAATTGATGCAGTAGAACCCCTTTAATTCAAAGTGCTGGGTACCATGCTAATATTTCGAATTATCAGGGTTTCGAATTACGAGGGTCACCTACTTTTCAAGCAATGTACATGTATGACATTCGCCACGATGCCTTACGATCTCGCATTATTATTATTATTATTATTATTATTATTATTGTTATTGTTGTTGCTATCATTGTTGTTGTTATTATTATTATTATTATTATTGGCATCAATAACTTACAACATGTCTCAATACGCAAACAGCTGCTATTAATTCAGATTTATTATCGATGTCATCAGTGGCTAATAATACATTATTATTTTGTTTATTATTGATTATATCATGTAACTCTGACGATGCACTTCTTGCAGGATCTCATAGTATCAGCCTTGGTGGCTAGCACCGTACTGAGGTCATTAGCTACTTCTACAGACAGTATCAACGAGAAGAATAAGCTCAAAGAGCATGCTAGGTATGTTGTTATTATTAACAATGTCAAGCATATGCATGGCAAATATAAGAAGAAGATAAAATAATAATTAGATAAATCGTGTATAAAGTAATATACTAGTATTGGGCAGATTCTTGTATTCTTGCAGTTTAAACATTATATTACCTTATATTTTCATACAATTGATTACACTTGGTCACATGTTAAATAATATTAATAAATACTATTAATAAATAAGCTTATTATCATATCATTGCAATGCTATTCACTACTGAACATTGGTAGCATATCCAGAATTGAATTCAAAAGTAGGCCTATATCATACGTTTCAGCCAATTCCTAGGCCTCGCTATTGGAACAATCGACGGATGTTATAACGAGGACAAGGAAAGGACAATGGTCCTTCTATCAGAAATGCAAAGCAAGAACCACTGGCACGTGAACCTCCTTAAAATAGCGCTGACCAAGGTCAACAGGCGCGTGTTCTCTACGCAGGCCTACCGGAACTACACCAAATTCATCTGGATGGGAAGCATCGCCCAGAACGCGAGCATACCTCGGGTAAGTGGCATCAGGGCTAATTACAGTCGAACCACAGGATGCTTTACAGAACATAAGACTTTTTAGGTCCACATCTGTGTCCCTGACTGCCAGCAAATGTCAGCATGCTCTCCTGGTACTTCTTTGGTTGTTCGTTTACATAATCATTCAAGATAAGTTTATACTTTGGACACTTTCCAAAGAATGCTATGCTAGAAGTGAATTCTGGCACTTATCCTATATACAGTTAATTTAATCTGTTCGGCCTGCTGATTATTACTGTTACGACGGGTATAAATTACATAATATACAACACACAATTGAATACTAATTTTCTGTACATGTGCGTAACCGTATATTATTATAATATGTACATGTAAGCAGGATATCTAATGAAACGTACTGTACAAACACAATACTAATAATGATTTTAAGACGCTTCAGATAGTGAATCGCTCATAAAATCTTCGTATCATTTCTTGTTTTCAGATCATCTTATGCACACTGTGTTTTCCGCTAATTCCGTGTCTCATCGCCTTCAAGAACCCCAACAAACAGTTTGAGGGGGATAACGTTACTAAGACTCATGACGCGACTCATGACCTGACGGGTCTGGAGTCCCTAAAGGGGCGGGGTTTGAGGGTGTCACAGGATATGAATAACAGTGTGCTTAAAACCACAGCCATAGTCAGAACTCCACAGAGGAGAGAGGTAGGATGCAAAGAAAAATGTAATAATTCTGATATCATTGGCGTATTCTATTGCATATACCGTCCGAGGCCGTGGTGTTCAATATCTAAGTTCAATATCTAATTAGTTCAGCTTACCATACGGGTATTCTCAGAATACAGTATCAGGAATTAAATTGGAAGATAATATTAAATTTATAGGCGATATAAATAGAAAGTTGAAATAATGAAATATGTAATTTACTTTCAGAGTGAGACACCGATTCATGAAAGCACATCGTAAGTGAAATGAAACATTATTAGTCAATATTTGGGTTTTCTGAATTAATACTATCCTGACTATGAATTTATAATAGTATTATCCTACATATTCTGTATAGGCCTACACATGTACATGTACATGTAAGATTCATATTGCAGCAACTTGCAATCATTAATATAAATTGATGCAGGGTTACTTAAGTTTGTCTGCACTGTAATTTATCAGCTAGTGATAGTTTTACATCTGTATGTTTATTCTTAGAATGGAGATGTCAGCTTGCCAAAAGATCGGAGCATTTTACAGCAGCCCAATTGTGAAATATTACACCACATTTGTAAGTGACGGCGATAATTATGAACTCACGTATACATCCACTAACGAACACATTTATGATTCAATTTGTTTCTAGAGTCGCTTTCAATGTGGCTTCTCGATCTATGTAATATCATGCAACACACATGTCGTAAACCTGCACGTATACCAGCTAATGACGAACCAAAGAATGATAAATGCACTACGAAACTTCAGCCAGCGCATCATGTCGTAATATTCCTGGCAGCTCTCTGGTGAAATCAGGTGCGAGCAAAACAACAAATCAATTTTACCTTTACTCATTAATTTGTGTATTGTATTCATAATGTAATACTAGTATGTAACTATTTTAACTTACACTCCCATCCTTTCTCAGGTGTTCTATGCAGGATTCCTGTTGCTATTTGCCCTTACCTTGATGACTCACGTCCACCTGGGCTACTTCTCACCATTAGACGGCATTCTTCTCTTGTGGATCTTATCTTTTGCCGTAGAGAAAGCCTACCAGGTACGCATTGACTATCTGTGAACACTGCCTACCAGGTACGCATTGACTATCAGTGAACACAGCCTACCAGTGAACACAGCCTACCAGGTATGCATTGATTATCAGTGAACAAAGCCTACCAGGTATGCATTGACTATCAGTGAACAAAGCCTACCAGGTATGCATTGACTATCAGTGAACACAGCCTACCAGGTATGCATTGACTATCAGTGAACACAGCTTTTAGGGTCTCAAATATGCAAAGTTAAAATAATTACTAGTATATATTTCATTCATTGTCTATGTCCACAGCTTGTTACCAGTATCACCGCCATGAACATAGACAACCCCAGCTCCATGGACTACCTCAAGAACTTCTACTCGGACAAGTGGAACATCCTGGACACTGTGTCTCTATTAGGCTTCCTGGTCGGCTTCACCTTCAGGCTTATCCCCATATTCAAGGTGTACGAGACCGGGCGCCTCATCCTCAGCATAGACTTCATCTGCTTCTCCTGGCGCCTCCTGTACATATTCACCATCTCCAAGAGAATCGGACCCATGCTCGTCATGATATGGAAGATGGTAAGCAGTGTTCGAAATAGAGCACCTCCGCACGCGCGCCACTGGTTATTTTCAGCGAGGACTGGTAACGTTTTATCCTTGCACGCCCGCATGTCGTGTTACTTTTTGTATGTTTTTCAAGATGTACCGTATATCATCGATCACTGGCCAACATGTATGAGGACGGGTAACTTCTGAGATTTACCAGTCCTCATGTATGACAGTGAAATTGCTGGAGTTTTATACACTGTGGTAATTAGTTTTTGGTGTCTGGGAGGGAAAAAGGTGGTGGGGGGCATAATGCCGTTAAGCTAAAGCAATATGGATGTACATTCAGACTTACACATACACACGACTATTGGTTGTTTTGTCAGATGATGGACCTCGTGCCTTTCCTGGTGGTTCTGCTAGTGTCTATCATTTCCTTCGCCGTAGCCTCCGAGGCCGTCCTCTATCCCAACGCACCATGGACAATCAGATTCTTCCTGTTCATACCGAAAAAGGCCTTCTTCTCAATATTTGGGGAGTTCTTCTTGGACGAAATTGAAGGTATGAATTGCTATATACATACAATGCACATTCCGTCTTTTGTTCTTTAATCGTTGACTTCTCTATTGGAGCCATATACATAGGCAGCTGTGCTTGTATTGGATACCCACTGGGCTAGAATGTGAACTACTGTGACATATCTCACACAGCTTGTTCCAATCCATTAACAACGTGATTCATACTAGTAAATATAATTCAAAGGTTAAGCACCATCCCCACCAACAGTATAGCCTACCATAATATTGCGGTGTTCATACTTTTCAGGCCCCTGCTGCACGACTCTCCGGTAGGGCTACAGTAGTTGTAGTTACAATTGGTTTTGTGCAACGGGGGCCTGGTTATACGCGTTTGTCTTAGCACTGTGTGTTGTAGCCTACTGTATGGTTGTCTTGTGTTCGCCAGCGACTCCCCCTGATTGTGAGATGTGGGACCCCTTCTTAGGCCCCAGGAACACGACGCTGCCCCGCTGTCCGTCTACGATGTCCAAGTACGCCGTCCCCTTCCTGATGGCGCTCTACATCCTCATCACCAACGTCCTCCTCCTCAACATCCTCATCGCCAGATTCAAGTGAGCAGCGTCCTTCCTCCTAGCTCTTCGTGTCAGCCTGATGATTCTGCCAACACTTTTGTTCATCATGCTTATTAAAATCACATCCGACTGCGGACTAAATCTTCATCATCGGGTTTTACCGTACAGTGTGTTGTAGGTGACTGTGTAATATAAGCAAGAAGAACGTCTCAATTGACTCGAGATAAACGAAGTGTCATAACATATATTACGTGAATGAAGTCAGGGCCATATTTCCTATAGGAATCTAGAGCTACCATATAATCCCTGCTATTTATAAATGTGCTAATAATATCCGACACTGTCCTCAAAGTTGTATACTATTATATGCACCTTATGATATGACAGAATATGCAATGTTTCATTCGCTAATATTGATATACAACCATACTCCCTATGCCCTGTTATTCAAAATGTGTTATTATGTCCGACACCTCCTCGTCCTCAAAGTTGTACGTCGTCCTTCTCCCTTCCAGCTACACGTTCCAGACCATCCACGAGCTGACTGACGAGATCTGGGCGTGGCAGAGCGTCCGTCTGACCCTGGACTACCAGAGCAGACTGCCCGTGCCCCCGCCCTTCACCCTCATCTGGAGGTTCGTGCAGCTCTGTCACTACTGCTGCTGCTGCTGTAGAAGAGTGAGAGCTGCGCGGCAGCCAGACAACGCCAAGTCTTCTGACGCCACGGACGGATTCGGTGGGTTTACCTGCTTATTTCTTTTAGAATCCCGAGAACCACTATGAAACTGTGCATAGTACTATATATACGGTAAACACCTAAGATGTTTAGTAATTTTGACAAGAAACAAGTAATTTTGCGCAAGGTCAATAACATCATACAGAGACTTGTTCCCCAAGGTCAATGTCTATAGTACTTCATTTCTAGTTTGATGATGATGATGATGATGATGATATTGATGATGATGGTGGTGGTGGTGGTGGTGGTGGTGGTGGTGGTGGTGTTGGTGAACAGTGCTCTGTACGAATATTAAAGTGCGTACTAGGGTAAAGGATTAGCCTTCAAACTTCTATTTGTAGTATGTGTGTCGCCCTGAATTATCAATATCGAAAGTACATATTTATTATTTATGTTTCATTCTGATTTCAGACGGATCTGTCAGATACGGAAACCACCTGACAGTCAGACGAACAGCATCTGACGCTTCACTGAGATCTCGCAACAGCAACGATAAAGTGGGAGACCGTGACAATGGCGACAGTGTTCGGACTCCGACAAGGGCAGACAACCTAGTGAAAGCGCGAAGTAGGACAGACTTGTTCAAGGCTGTGAATAGACCGGAACTCGTGTCTCAGCTCAGAGTTGAGGATGACGAAGGTTTAGAGGACCAGGATATTTTCATTGAGGATGATTTCGAGACGGAGATAGAGTCAATGGGAGACTTTGAGCGGTCCATGGGGGAAATCCATTTAGCTGTACGTCCAACAGACGTCATTATCAGGGGAAAGAAATCCGAGTAAGTTGATTTGTCCCAATAACCGGAAAACACTCATCAATTAACTGTGAACGCTTGACAAGATGCGTCATTCAGCATGCTATTCTTTCAGCATTAACATGCTGTAATGTTTTTGAAGTAGGCTATTATTTGTAGATCATAGTGAAAACCGATAAAATAATATAGTGTGTTCCATCCAAAGATTGACGTACTCAAGTTCATGCCTCTTCAAACATTTTCTTTATTTTTCAGACAACCGGAAAGGAGGCCAATATCCGTGATAAGGTAAGCTATTTTTATTTATTTTTTGGTTATCTAAACTGTGATTTGCCCAGTATGTCATTTTAGTTTGCAATCTCATGTAGCATCGCTAGTTTGAAAATAATACAAATTCAGGTACGCCAATCTCCTCAGCAATTGTATCCCGTTTGTAATACAATAAAAGTATATGTACACCATAGAATACTTTATGCGGGTTATTTACTGGAGTAGTCTATGATAGATAGAAAGTGTGATGTTAAGTTGTGACATGTTTCGCTAACTGTCTCACAGAAAGTTAAATTACTGAACAATAACATACTCCATTTCCATCAACAGGCCAACAATCCGTATGAAGAAGTTGATATCCAGGGAAACAGATGCTTGAATCCTTCTCAAACGTAAATAACTACGATTCAAAACATTTCAGCTGTGTTGGAGAAATATCATCACTACAACATCAGTGATCTATGTATATGCGACCTAACGCCCGATTCACTACGTAAACTATTCCATGTAAGTTTGGACCAGCTGTGAAGAACTAAAGATAACACGAGACCACAAGGACAATTTTAACAATATTACAACCACTTCGACCATATCGTCTTCTCTGCTATATAAGTGACTGGCGTAATAACCTGGAAGCCTCTACAGTTGGGTACTGAGTTCGTGCTATATATATATAGGAACTCCTACCAACTATAGCCTATCTGGTGATGAAGTATTCAAACAGATTACAGAAGACAGCTACATCACCTCGCACCAGGATGTGTGTACTAATGGTCATCACTGGATATTGGTACGTCCACTTGGCTTCTTGTACAGCGAACGTTTTACCGGGGTACCGGTATTCTGGAACGTCGGTGACATGCGGGCAAGGTCCAATCAGTTGACGGTATCTGGTGTGTCAGAGGTCATCAGAAGCATATACGACGATATCACGTTGCATGTACATGCCGTATTTTATAGATGATGTATTCCGATTTGATCTGAATGGCTCGGAATAACATTGAGCACTTCTCCTTGCATTCTGATCAACTGACATCCACAGATGTGAATATTTTGCGATCCGGATTGAATACGAGTTGCTACGATTGTTCTCATTGGTATATACTCTGATGTTCAGGAGTAGCCTGAGGATTTCCCGAGATGATCTGAACGTATTTCCTGGACGTCCTTTGGAATACTAAGGACATAGTGTACGCTATGTGGTGCTAGTGAGTGTCTCACACTAGTGTGTATATCATCATCATGATCAGTGCCTATACATATCTGCAATTAGTCCATGAGAATCCAATCAGCTTCACACATCATTGTTCATTAATAGACCAACGAGTGTGTTATGGTAAATGTGATAGAGTGATTGCATGGGTGCATTTAAGTGTTGATTAAGATATGTTGTGTCAGAAAGTCTTCCTTGCAATCAGTGAGAGACAAACAATAGTTTATTTACGTCTCGCCAATGTACATGTTAAAATATACATAGATAGAATATATCCGTGGTCGCTTCCACTGTACGGTAATTTGACTACAGACAGACAGACAGACAAACAGACAGACAGACAGACATGTCACAGATAGACACACATAAATATGTTGCAATACATTTTAAAATAAATATAAATAATGAGCCATCCTATTTGAATTATGAAGGATTGATACAATGTATCACATAACATATAGTCTGGGAGTGAACTAAACCCATGCTGTAAATACAATCACTATACTAGTATACAGTATACATTGACAGTGGCACGGTACTGTGCTTCCAGGAACACGTACACTATCAGTGCCCGCCTCTACTTTATAGTAGGCCTACTGTGATTAATATTAATAGTGACTGCACATACATTTAGGTGTCAGACCCTCTTTATTCATGTGTGTCCTCAAAGCGTGTCCACTGTTAAAGCCACACAAACTACCCAGAACATTCCTGTTGTCATTTCTCCAACGCACAAGGTTTCACGATATAATTTGTACCTTTTCAAGATATAATTTGTACCTGAATACAAAGTTGTCTCCTGCGTTGTTCTTGCCTTGCTAGTTTGTAGGAAATTTACCACATGGCTAATCAAATGATACTCATTCTGGTTGGCTGACTGGTAGGCCCACTACCACTACTCGCGATATTAAGATAGTTTCAGAGCAACCTATTTGTAATGAAATATGTTATTTAAAAATGACAACTGGCTGTGCACGTTCGTTCTTCCTCGAAGCACAGGCAATTTTGAATCATAATAGCCTATGTATTTTCTTATATAAAAACATACACGTATACGCATATGGTGTATTCCAATGTAATGAATGTTAAATGTCTCCACAAACTAGTCTGTTATATATGGGGTAAATATTACTGTTCATATTACTTTGTCTTCATCGCCAAAAGACAAACGTCGTCATGATATAGTTGATGTATTTTGTTTTTGTACAAAAAACGCTGTGGTATAAATGGATATGTTTGTCATGTGGCTGACAAACTCATCCCATCAGACTTTCAAATAGAGTTTAGATGATGACACACTTTGTACAGTTTTGTATTACCTAATTTACACATCTCTGAGTGCCAACTATTTCACATTAATTACGCAAAACACACTGTAGGTATCAATGTATTGTACCTCGGAATACTCGTCAGAATATCTCTGAGATAAGATACATCATTCTTTCACTGATGTATTATAATTAGCAAGTCCTAGAAGTTCAAGAAACGTCACTACATGTAGTTGGCAGTTGAGACTTGCCCCCAACACATCTCCGGTATACATAATGCCAACACCATGCACTTACATTATGTCAGTAATTGTCAATTGTGCGTTTTGGCACATTTTAAAGTTAATCCTTTCACAAAGCTCGCTTATCCACTTCATAAAACGCTCTCTTTGCCGATAGCGAATACACTGCAAAGAGAGCGCTATGGTATGTTTGTGGATAAGAGAGCTTTGTGAAAGGATACCCTGTTCTACACAACGCTCGTAGCGCTACGTGCTCGTGTACGACTCGTTAGTTGTAGGTAGTCTGTAAGTTGTCTATGCTTTCCTGAGACTGGCAACATCATATCCTATTGATCAAGTAGCCGCATAACTTTGTGATAGCTCACATTTCACATATCCATACACTCCATATTTCAGAGCAGTGAAATGCTGAGAAATATCGATCGTTCGCTATCGATAACAAGATGCATATATATCATGTTTTGTTATAGTAATGTTATATACTACTTGGTATACATATGCGACCCTGGTATATTTCTGTGATATTTTCTAGTGTACATTATTTACGCTAATAAAACCAGGTGCATCGCCTTCTCCTACCATTCTCAGTAGTTGTTGTAATGTCCCTGGCGTCTGGGGAAGAACGAATGTTACAGTGACGGAACATACATGTGCACACCACACACACACTCACATACACGCGCATACACGTACACATCCAGCTTCACTTTAAATTAATATAACAATAAACAATATCAATGACAGAAACGTGTATTGGTACCATACACAATTTATTCGATATTGACAGTCCATGCATATTTGTCCTTGCAAATCATTGCAGTAGCCAAGGGCAGATCATGTCAAGGGCTGAATGTTTCCTGAAATTAAAATCTAAAAGACTTTATGCCAAGCCATCACAATGGGACATATTGGAGAATGATGATCTCGTTCAAGTGGAAAGATAATTATAACACAAACAGCAAGACGAGTGTTGATAATTTGTTATTATAGCCAGGGACACGAGGATGTAACTGTATTCATGGGTCATTAATATGGTAGCACACTGGACTACCTATCCACATGTTTTTATATACTCCCCAGGTAGTTGAGAAGGAAAATGAGAGCACACTGATCGCATTAACTGGGGTCATTATTGCAGCCGGGTTCTGTCTGTCCAGTCATTATCCGCTTTCCAAACCCCTGTGGATTAGAGACTCGATGTCTTTACCAGGTCAGTGAGGGAGATGCTTTAACTCTCTCCGTGCTGGAGGCAACCCGAGATGCTTTAAAGAGCTGTACCTGTGTTTGGTCCAGTAAGTGAGGGTTAAAGTCTTAAAGTGCGTTATTTGCAGTGCATTACATGGAGACGTTAGCAAACACACGACAATAAGGCAGGACTGCAGGGGACAGCAACACTCGCATAGGATTATTGTAGCATATATGTACGCATATGTCAATAATAATATGTCACGATATTATCCCCATTAGACTAGTATGTAAACTGCTCGTGACCCATAAACGTAGTCAACAATTGGTCTACTTTCTGGACAGTCGTCACGTTTTACAATCAATTATCTAAATAATTTGGATATATGAGATAGAAATGATTACTTCAGCTATTACTGAGCTATCAGTCACTAACACATCCTCCCATTACAAAATACTATCATGATCATCAAGCAAAAGAAAAAACACAGCCAAGTATGTGTGCACATATTTTATTACTACCACTCTATATCATGCTACATAAGAAATAGGATAGATACATGTACATGTAGTTCCAAATGTATTTATGCATACAAGATTGTTTTATACACAGTATTGTATGTTAGTTCACAAGTGACACCTAGTCGTGATCAAATGATCTTCTACAACAGGTAATGTTTTACTTCCAGAAGTAATAAAAATCAGAACTCTGCAGTTGTTGCAGAATAATGGTATAAAACCCGCTAAAATAGCACATTTCACCACTGGTGACAATATCCACGCCAGATCACACTAATCTATTAACTACGGCTGACAGTGTTCAATATATCACACTGTTGATTAACTACAATAGCCGCGGTTTTATTGATTGTTTTTTGGGGGTCGAGATTGATTAAACGAAAAGTGAATTAATCACAATAGAAACATTATAGGTGGAAAGAGAAGAAGTTTATAATCGTCGTTGATAGGTACGATGACACTGCCAATAAGTAAAAGAAAACATGAACGTGGAAATAGTATGTATTGCAATAAAGTTAATTTCTTGCTCAGCAGTTACAGACCATCTTAAGTTGTCTAGCCCACGTGACTTAACTCGATTTCTTCGTAATAATGTAGTAATATAAGCGCAGCTCGGAATTGTACTCTTGCCTGGGGGAGATGCTGATAGACTGACTCCACGTGTATCATATGTCCTTGTATGCGCGTCCGTCTGTATGCTCTGCATTTGCGTATGAAAACTGTCTGTCTCCATGTATACGTGCATTTGGATGTATCGTTTGATGTCACATTGACAAGTTAAGTGAAAACGTATAGAAATGACTGCAGTGGCAGCTTAGGTAGGCCATATTCGACACGCTTACCATCAAAGTAGTTGAACTCTATACATATTTGGAAATATTTAGTAGATACTTTCGACTAACGGGAGACCATTTTGCTGGTTTTATAATTATCGATTCTCCAAATAAATAAAAAATCTATATCGTCTTCCTATCTGATCCAAACACAAACAAAATGGCTTTCCAAACAGCTAGCGCTGACGCCATCTTGAATACCCATGACCTCTGTCACCTCATATTGTGGTATCAGTAATTATGTATTTACCTTTGCATTCAACAGAAACGACAATGACACATTGAATATTTTAGTTTATTAAAAATATTATTAGAACAGAGTTGTATGGACAATGCACAATAGGTTCGTGTACAGCTGAATTATTGCAAACATTTGTATTTCACACAGGATGTTGGACACCACCGCGCGTGCAGGGTGCCATGAGACAGACATTCCAGTATCAATCAAGGTCCGGCCACTTTGGTAAACTCCATATGTTCTGAAACACAGATTTGTTTGTAATGCGCTGGACTCCGTACAATAAGTTAAGTTTCATATAATTAGAGAATAACCCACGAGATACGATTAATTACGGAAAATATGTCCCGAGTGAAATTATTGTTCACAGTTCCGAGCTTTAGCGAGGAACTTTGAACATTAATTTCACGAGGGACATATTTTCCGTAATCAATAGTATCGAGTGGGTTATTCTCTAATTATTCAACATAATAATGTTATTGGAATAAATCATGATAAACTACCGAAAATCGACTGATATGGAGAGACTGCCACAGTCCGCTGATGAGCATTCGCTATCGTAGAAATCCACCACGTATGTTGAATAATTACGTTCTTTTAAAAATATATTTGGATATGAAACTGAGCTTTTTACATGGGAAATAAAGAAACTATGGTAAATATTAATGAGGTATGCCACTTGCGATATGATAATACTGAAGCAGAATGGCTTGTAATATTAAATATATCTGATTGTTTGTCATATAAACCTTGTACACGTGTATTGAACTAGCTAGCATTACAGACACGCTCGTTCAGAATTATTATGAAAGACAAACAACGTTATATGTATCGCCTCGATACTTAAAGGCATACTATCATAGATTAAGTTATCGTTTTGGACCGAATTGGAGTTAAAAATACCAAGTAAATGCACTTAGCATAATCGCTTTTGTACCTCCAAATATCATTTCACCGCTGTAGGATAGGTACAATTCCATTGCAGTTTACATTTGCAGTAAAACAGTGACATTCCAGTAATCAGTTGGTAATGTACTGTAAAATCTCAATTTCCTATAGTCTACTGGACTGAGGGGATAACTCTAATCATTGAACACGGTCAAATACCCTTTCACGACCACTGGCACCAATACAGCTACATCGTGGCTAATCAATAAATACTAATACGTTTTACAATATTGATAACTAGTGAGACATGTGGAATAAGTAGGCCTAACTGGTTGTAAATAAGTACTTGTGTAAAACAAATATATATTTTTTTCAGGTAAGACCTCGCTAGAGAGCTATTATATATATATATGTAGGTCAACGATATGTGACAGTATGCGTTTAAACGATGGGTTAGGCGCATTGTAAATATGTTTCTTCTTTGTTATTATTATTATTAGATGTACACATGAATGATAACCATATAGCGCCTTGAATGGCAGATTGGGTTGTATACTTCCCAGAGAGTTGAGAAGGAATTGAGTGCACACAGATCCACTAACCGGGGTAATAATGTATGACATGGAATAGGCGCGTTATAAATATGCATTATTATTATTAGTAGTAGTGATTTAAACATATTTTATTTCAAAAAGAACTGAAAATGGATTGGCAAACAAGCAAACTGCTTATTTAAATGCCGCTCTGTACATTACAAAATAGACATACATTTGGATCATACAAATACACAAATACATAAATGCAATATTGGCGCCGAGGTGATGGGTGAGACATCGTGAGTACTAGTTTGCAAGTTGTAACAAACTTCATTTTAAGTAGATCCTCAAAAGTCCAAGGATTGTAGTAGTAGTAGTAGTAGTAGTAGTAGTAGTAGTAGTGGTAGTAGTAGTAGTAGTGATAGTAGTTGTAGTATATACATACCTTTAAGCACATCGTGGACAACACTTTCCCTCTTCATAGATCCGGTTGGGACAGCTCCATACATGCGGGGGACAGTCAATTTGACCGTGGCACTGGACTTCTCCGTATATTTCACATGTGCACACCCGGCAAAGCTGTATGACGGTTTCTCCAACATCGTACGATTTGCCATCCACCTCGCAACCAAACCTCATTGGACTCCTCGCCGAGACGATGGAAACCCCGAGGACGGCGATAACAGCGATAATCGTCAGAGTGTTCATTTTTAATATCGATGGAGGTTTGTAAATGTGTTTGGAGATAGCTGTACTTATACCGCGGATGTAGAATAATTATGATTTCAAATGCGTTAATAATGAACATAAATTTAAATAAATGTCGCTACGTACTACTAAATAATCGTAGGGTCATAGGCCTGGTATTCTATATAATTACACTTTTCCTTTCTTTATTTATCTGGATAATGCAGTATAAGTACTTCACGAGTAGTCACGATTACATATCACGTGTCCTTGCAGGACATACTAGATGTACATCTGACAAGAGAAAAACAATTATTATGGTGATACTAGTATATAAGTTAAAAAGGTCACGATGTGTGAGTGTGCCAGTTAAAAATCGTGAGCTCTGTTAGTGCGGAAACATGTCCTCACCTATACAGTATACTGTGATACCATTCTGATTTAATGCTCACTAGTAACTTCTCTTCCGTACTCATCCTCGAATTTGCCATAGTGTAACAGTACATGTCACACGCAGTGTTTAGCGTCAATAGAATAATACACATGGGTGCAATATTGTATCTCGTGGATAAACAGTGTGTCTAACTCAGTTTCCGGTTGCACATCAATCCCAGTTGTAATGGACAATCAATGTAGCTCCCGTGGTCTTCAGTTGTATTAAAATTCCATTGGCCTAGATGTTGTTCAGCATCAATACCAATCAATCTATTTTATCTCTCTCCCTCTCTCTATCAATCTCTCTCTCGCTCCCCTCTCTCTCACTCTCTCTCTCGCTCACTTTTACAAATGTAATCGTGTGATTAATGTGATTATTGTACATGAATCACAGAGATAAATATTTTAAAGGCATAATATCACAGATATTTATGGTTGTTTTGGACTAGTTCTTAGCTATAACTGCAAAGTACATTCACTTGACATACATAAAATCATGTTTGTACTTCCAAAAAGACACGAATCGGTAGCCTACCATAATTTAAATGTCATGCATGCTCATGACATTTTTCCAACACAGACGTATCCACTACCAACTACAACTGAAAGGACACATCGTGCAGGGGTATGAACCATCAGGTTACCCTTTGACCAAAGTCAACTTTGTCAGTATATGAAATTGAACTACTAGTATTTAGATAGTTATCTATATACGTTCCAACATTCACGATCTGCTAAAATACAAATGAGGAAAAACGTGAAATGTCATTCTAAAGTAGCACTATAAAATAGCATTCAGTACTTTAAAACCCTACACTTCCTGTATCAATTTAAATAGACAGTAATAATGTCGCCATGACACCTAGCACAGGGCTGAAGCCACACATAGCTAAACTGGTTCCCTGTCCCATGTACGACTATTGAGGCAGTGACTAGTTTGGTAAGCCGCGTGTACGCCACTTGCAAGACCTGCTGAAGGTTAAAAAAACAAATAGTTCTTTACTAGAGTAAGAAGGCAGATGGCAAATCTAATTAAAATTCGATAGGAAAGTATCGCTCCAAATATTACTGATATACGCTCAACAACGTATGTCAGTAATATTTGGAGCGATACGTGTACTTCCTAATTTGTTAGCATTACGAAAAAAATATCTACCTATATATACTTCAGTAAAAACTATGTGTGTGTGTGTGTTTGTGTGTGTGTGTGCGTGTGTGTGTGTGTGTGTGTGTGTGTGTGTATTTGTGTGTGCGTTACGAAAAACATATCTACCTATATATACTTCAGTAAAAACTATATATGTGTGTGTGTATATATATATATATATATATATATGTGTGTGTGTGTGTGTGTGTGTGTGTGTGTGTGTGTGTGTGT
>JAUTBV010102748.1:0-13964 GCA_032361325.1 Lepetodrilus fucensis | reverse complement strand
CATTACATTGATGATACTGAATAGTGAAGATTATTTACGTGGCGAGACATTACATTGATGATACTGAATAGTGAAGATTATTTACGTGGCGAGACATTACATTGATGATACTGAATAGTGAAGAAGTTCATTCTGGATGTACAGAAAGACAAATGTATATTGATTTTAAATAATATTAGGAACAAGATGGTGATGCATGTGGGAAATTGATTGGAGAAATTCATTTGGAAATGTTACATTATTAGAATAAGACCTTTAGAATTTACATGAATCTATAAGATTATTAAATTGAAAAATATGTGGTGGAAATTGTAAGAAGAAATATTTTAATAACATTTCAATAGTCAACATATAATGAAAGAAGCAAATTCAATATTTGAGCAATATATTGAATGAGCATAATGTACAATATGCCATAGTTGAACTATAGAAAGCATGTCTTTGAGTAGGTAGTAATTAGCTAATGTGGTTATATTCAGGAATGTACAATTTTTAAATTGTCTGTTACTAGGATGTTATCCTATACGTATGGTAATTTATAGTTCTGTATTTAAAATATACCATAATCCAAATCAATCACAACTGCAGAAGTGCTATAGGGAGGTTGGGGCGATAACTGGTACCTAACCAGTGTCTAACCAGTACCTAACTAGTGCCTAACCAGTACCTAACCAGTGCCTAACCAGTGCCTAACCAGTACCTGTATCTGTACCAAAGGCTGAATAGTAGGTCGTCAGTGAATAAAAGCTCTGCTGAAAGTTCACTTCCACACATGCACGAATGGACAACTTCGTAAAGGCGTCAATGGTATTGATATATTCAAATCAGGCCGCTGTTGAACGGTGCAAAGCAAACTCTTACAGCTACAATGATTTATGTGTCTCCAAATGTACTTTCTGCTCAGTTTTATTTACCTTTAATTGGATAAGCAATCAACCTCAATCATGGGATTGATGTCAACTGTCGTATCTGATGGACCAATCAGATCACAGACGAGAGCTAAATGCTGGTGACACAAATCCGGTAAACCAGGATTACGGAGCATTTGCAAATGTCGGCTCAGACGACACATTGGATTGCTTGGAGTATCAATATTAATTGCTTTCCCTTAGTTCAGACTTGCCTGGACTTCATGGAACACACAAATTGTATTTGAAATGTGTGATGGCAGGACGGAATGCTCACTATACAAGCACTGAGGGTTGTGTTGCCTGAATTACAGCTTAGCAGGACCAGACACTGTGGAGCGGCAGGACGATGCTTGTTTGAGACAGTGACAGAAGTTCCTCTCTTTGTAATTTGTTGGGAGGTGATTTGCTGTGATAAGAAGTCATTCCACTCTAATTGAGTTGTATACTGAATGACTTTTGTCCCAATAAATCAGATATGATTCCTTGGTAAAGCCGATAGTCACACTTCTTCAAGCCATTCTTCTCCAGATCTAGATTCAAATGCCAGATTAGTGTTTTTTCCAGCAGTGGATCTTGATGGTTCTGTTGATCAGTAGTCACAGCTTGTACCAGCAGTGGAAGCCATCATGGAGATCCTGTCATAGTGAAACTGTTTAGGGGTTCTTTCCATTTCAAAAACTGCTCATTTCAATCCTTCTATAAAATAGATTATTCTAATTTTTTATTAATTGATAGTTTATAGCAGCTTTTCAATTAATGGCAAGCGAAAATCTGCAACACCTGTAATATTTATTGTTACAGTAAACCTGCTGGTACTGACAAAGGATCCTATTATGATCAGTTCTGAAAAGTAACTCATTCCTTGGTCTGTGGGGTAGGCTTGAAATAGTAGTGACATTTGGCTTCACGAATCTACCACCTACTCTTTACTTCTTAATTGAAACATTCACAGATAGTTCATGATGTGAAGAAACATTACAAAGTATTTATACAAAGTGAATCAAATGATTTTTTCTTGAAATGGCTGCATGTTTTCTATACCCTGACTACTTACCGGTACGGTATGTACATGTACATTGGGATGGAAAGTACAAATACATGTAGACATAATTCATTAAAGTTCAGAATAAACTTAAAATATACAAGTCCTGAAGCTTCATGTTATTTTCTGAAATATATTTCCTCCTAAGCATCACTTCCAATACTGGTGTCACCGATATACATTGTTAGGAGTACAAAAAATAGCAATGCAACTTGAAAGAATATATGAAAATGCCACACCAATCGTTAGCCATTGAGAATTCTCTTTAACTGTATGGATAGAATGGTCAAGTACCAATGAAGACCTAGAAATTGAAAGATGGAAATTTCCTTCCTTTGATGTTATTTTCTATTTATCCTGCCATTATATAATTCTGTCCCCTATTTCCCTTTTAAGTTGGTTTATAAATGGTTTTGTCAGTGGAATGAGCCTGTCCCTTTACAGGTTCGGCAGAGTTATTGCAGTGATGCTCATAACCAGATTGTCCATTGTCCCAGTGCCTAATTCTATATAGACCCAATGTGTGATTGTCCATAGACACAATGTCTGATTGTCCATTGACCCAATGTCTGATTGTCCATAGACCCAATATCTGATTGTCCATAGACCCAATATCTGATTGTCCATAGACCCAATATCTGATTGTCCATAGACCCAATGTTTGATTGTCCATAGACCCAATGTCTGATTGTCCATAGACCCAATATCTGATTGTCCATAGACCCAATGTCTGATTGTCCATTGACCCAATGTCTGATTGTCTATAGACCCAATGTTTGATTGTCCATAGACCCAATGTCTGATTTTCCATAGACCCAATGTCTGATTGTCCATTGACCCAATGTCTGATTGTCCATAGACCCAATGTCTGATTCTCCATAGACACAATGTCTGATTCTCCATAGACACAATGTCTGATTGTCCATAGTAGACCCATTGTTTGATTGTCTATAGACCCAATGTCTGATTGTCCATAGATCCCATGTCTGATTTTTCACACTCAATATATGATTCTCCATAGATCCAATGTCAGGTTTCAAGGTTACAAAGAATGTTTAAGTGTGTCCTTGTGTATTTGTAGACTGTGGACTACTGGTATTGTTTTAATGTTGATTATTGCAAATTTTTCTTTGGCCAACGTCTTAAATACATGAGTTCAAGTAAGTTAGCTTCACTTTCTTCTCTTCACACACTACTGTCTAAACCCCAACTTGATTCACTTTAATATAGCCTCTTGATGCCCACATCAGACTTACCAGTATTACAACAGACAAGGTGAGTCATCTACTTTTGGCTGGGCTGTGTGTCTGTGTGTTGATTGTGAAAAAGGACCCAGATGACGTATTTATGTTGTCATAGCCTTTGCTCACGGAGACCAACAGTCGAGATGAAGACAATGTATCCAGACATCCATCAGACAGCAGTTCTTTTGTCAGTCATCTCAACTATGGTTGAAGGTGGGTTAAAATAATTCATGTCCCAGACAAATTTGTCAGATAAATGATGTCTGTTTGTATCATTATCCTTTCTTTTTCTACATTTGGTGTAGCCTATTTCTTCTCCTCCATCAATGTAGTGTTACTCGTCGGACCCAAGGACTATGCTTTAAGTCATCATACAATGCTGTATGTAGAGAGGTGTAGATCCATCAGTAAGTATTGTATCGTCTGTAAACCTTTGCAGCATCTGACTAAAACGGAAGTGAAGTGAAAAATCCATTTCAGGTGATAAAGTAGCTACAGAAAATTGTGAATGTATCAAAAGATAAATAAGGTTCAATCAAATGGAACACTGTTGTATAACATGGTCCTTATAGAAATGAGGGAAGATGGGATAGTGAGATAGTGGAATAGGAGGAAAGTGCAAACAATATACTTGATAGTGACAAAACAGTTTAACTAGATTATGATCGCGACAAGTGTATTACCAAACCTGTAAATGTTACCAACCATGTAAATGTAAATGATACCAAACCTGTAAATGTTACCAAACCTCTAAATGTTACTGTTGTATTTCCAATACTGAGGTAAAATTATGAAAATATACCATTTGAAAACCAGCAATACCAACAGTCTATGTTACCATGGTTATTTCACTACAGCATTGTCTTAGTGACTGGAATAGTGACAAAAGACACTTTGTCAGCATTGTATAAAATATATGCATTTTACCATTGTGATGTGTTACAGTCATTTAGCTTCACCAAGATTATAGATCTGACTATTTTCCTGTCTGTTGAAAATGACACCCAGAAATTGATACTAAGCTGACATGCAGTCAGCCAATCACAGTTTGTTTCAGAAGTAACACTGACATTGATTGGCAGAAGTTTCTCAACTAGAGATGGCAGAAACATCCAGATATTGGATAAAAATAAACTAATATGTACGAAAAACACCAGAAATAGTATAGGATGATTACTAAAAGTCACACTTGATCAGAAAGTTCCCGATATAGATATTTCTGTTATGAGATAGGCGACTAGTTCTGCTCAAAATTAGAAGTTACTGTTTTAGCCTGTTGGCAGGAAGGTGCCAGTTTATTAATAGAGGACTACAATATCTGGAGGTGTCACTCAAACTACCAGAACATCACATACTGAAATGTTGTCAGGTGATTGACATAGTTGAGACATGCAGAGCAATAAAGCAATATTACAGGAAGCTGCTTGGGAACACTGCTTGGGAACACTGCTTGGGAACACTGCTTGGGAACACTCCAAATCCTCCAGGTATTATGTATACATTATACTGATACTGTTCAGGGTATCATTTCTCGAAGCTCTCATATCCACTATGAGTTCATAATGCTCTCGTAATGCCCAATCGCCATGTATTAGAGATTGCTATGCGAGTCCTTTATTGTCTTGTAGTAGAGTTTCAAGAAATGATACCCTGTATCACATGAGTTAAAGACATCTCCCTCCACATTGTGAAAGCTTTACAATATTCTTCTGTACTGTCATGTTCTTCTCATCTTTCAGTTCAACTCTGAAGAAGCTAATTCTTATCTTGTAATATTGTTGTTGATGTAGAAGTACTGTGACCTCCATGCTGGAGGTAACCAAACATAGAGAATGTGATCCATCTAAGGAAGAAGATTAAAGCTAGGCATATATGGTAAATATAATACCAACCAATATAACTTTAATCTTAAACTATTTACTTTCATCCTCTGAGACTATGTATAGTGTAAATCTAGGCCAGCAGATAACATCAAAAGTGGACGTGTCTTGTCTTAGTACAGCTCTTTTGTTTATTGTTTGTGTTAAATTGTGCCCAGTCCTGGAACAATGCTGACAATAATTATAATATACAGGGTTTTTTTATCACTGATAATCATTTTGATTCCTTTGACAGTGGACATCATTATTGCATTGGACATGATTTTTCATTCAACTCTCTCCATGCTGAAGGCGACCAGATATGCCCTAAAGAGCAGTATATGTGCCCTAACCCAGCAGGGAGAGGGTTAATTAAACAATAGCATACTGAATATATTTTACAGTACACATACACTATTCACAGAGTTCTTTAGATCAGTGATAAATTGACAGAAGCAAGTGACATGCAAAGTTTATGTAATTTAGACTAGTAATTGTTGCTATAGATTTAGTTGGCTTTGCATTGGACAACGGCAAATGTTGAGAAATTAGGTTAGCTTGATAACCATCAACAAAAACAAAGAACATAATTATTTCCCAAGAGGCCAACAGTGCACACAATAAATACACTTCTCATTTAAACTAAATTATAAGATTTCCCAGTTTGTTGATAAACTGATTCACCAAACACATTCAGAAATTGAGCAAAATCCTTCTGGTATTAGTCGATGTCTTGAGGGACTGAATGAAATTAGGTTACCCTCGTAGGACAAACACAGGATTATATAGTGCATCTGGTTCTGGTCAGATTTCTGAGAAACATGATTTTATTCAGAACATACTAGCAAGGCAACTTCTTTTGTCTATTTCCTAATAGTGTCTATTGAGTTTGGATATATTGGTAGTCAAGATTTGAGTGACACATCTACCAATTTGATGTAAAGATCAGTAAACATGAATCAATATCAGTGCTTACTTGTCAACTTGGTCCTGACAGCTTGGAGAGATAAACTGTGTGTATATGTCAAAATACATCATACCCTGATTGTACATCTACTGTCTATTTAAAGTAATGTCTAGTTAGGTCAGATTACTTCAAAACAGAGATATCAGTTTGAGGCATTATCAGTGGTCATACTGCTCTACAAATAGTCCCATTTATAATTGCATTATAGATGTACATGTATAGATGAGAAGTGTTTCATTGATTGTATTGTTTTCAAAGTTTCAACGTTTCAATTGTCATTTGTTGACCTGAATTATTAACTGACAGAAACCATTGCATTCAGATACCAATGATTCAGTCATTTGTAGAAGTATTAGAGAAGATGGCCTTTGTACCTTTGAACTAGTTGTCCACACTGATAGTTTTATATTTCACATAGTGTGTGGAGATGGAAGTTTAGAGAAGATGGTCTTTGTACCATTAACAAATCTTCGCAAATGGGTGAAAGATTCCCACAGTGACTTTAAACTCCATATTCACTCTCAATTGTACCATTAATGGATTACATATTATTGTAGATGGAGTGGGTGGTTGGTTGATGGCAATGGCATTCTGTATGATGACGCTATGTGAGCCATCAACAACAAGGACTTGGTACCAATCATTGATTTCTCCACACTGATGGTTCTCTATTGCCCACAGCATGTGGAGATGGAGGACAATCATCCACGAATATCCCACGATTGGTATATTTCCATAAAGTTGTGATTACATTGGTCAACTGCAGTCTATGTCTCAATCTTACCCATTATGATGCTATGATGTGAGGTGCAACAATACTCACGATGGTACGCTTGGTGGTTATGACATGACATCATATCATTATCACTACAATAAACTCTACTTTTCTGCATGCAAGCCTGGCTATTTTGATGTGTTTATTACATTTTGCTTTATTAAAATTCATTATGGCAATATAAATAACAACCCACTTGTCATTTGGAATTACATATTAACTGTCCTTCCTGAAATTAATTCTGTAAGTCCCTCTCTAAATGTGTCAGGACTTACAACATTAATTTCCTTCAGGTCAGATAATCTGTAATTCCTTGTGAAATATTGTCAATTTACATTCAGAATTACACAATATAGAATACTACTGTAGTAAGTCAGCATTTAATCATGCATATGTGAATTAGAATCTGACAGCAATAATGATTTACTGAACTGTCAAGTAATACCATTGTTAATGTCTATGAACTGAAATAGGATATATTACATTATATTAACATGATATTTTTGCTGTCTCATACCAGAAGAAGTCTGAGATTCTCAGAAAGAACATCATGAAGAGGATGGTTTAGGTAGTGAGATTAATTGTTAAAAATGTTCTTTGAATGAATGTTTCTCTATTTCAATACCCAATTTCAGAACCTAACTTGACAACTGATCTTTGAAAGTTTCCCATAAAGTATCATAGAAACCTTGGCTCTCAGATCATTGTAGAAATCCAGATATCCTTGTCATGATAAATGTGCCTTCAGGCTTTTACTGGAACAAGATATTGCATAATTTCTTGTCTAATATCCCATGTAATTCTCCATTTTTGACATTCATGCTGCATTACTTTCTCATTCTTCTGCATGCTAAAGTTTAATTGGCATGGAGATGGAATTGTTTAGAATAAAGTTGGTTACCTGCAGCAGTCATCTGATTGTAGTGAGCACTGAGGTGAGCACAATAGTGAGCACTGCAAGATATGTACCTTGTGATTTCATTTACAGGAGCACTGCTTAAACCAGTCAGACAACATGGTAACATATTGGCATAGCAATGGTAGCACACCAGTAATGCAATGGTAACACCAGCAAATATGACACACCAGAACATCAATGGAAACATCAGCACATCAATGGTAATACACCAGAATATCAATGGTAACACCAGAACATCAATGGTAATACCAGAACATCAATGGTACCACACCATAACATTAATAAAGAACCTCAATAGAAACACCAGAATAGCAATTGTAACACGAGAACATAAAAAAGAACATCAATGGTAGCACACCAAAACATCCATTGTAATACACCAGCACATCAATGGTAATGTAATGGCAGTTGTCTGGAAACAGCATACAGTAAGATGATCAATGGCTATTGGTGGACATAAGAAATTAGGACAAACTGTTCCAACACCATGTCCTTCCATGGATGTCAACTCATGTTAAATCTTGGAAAGTTAACACGTCCATGAATTCGTGAACTGAGCATTGCAACATTGCTGTCTGAACTGGCTGTCCCATCTGATCTTTCTCCAATAAAACATCGCTGGGATGAAAACTGAGCAGACTGTATTGTTTTCTAAACTAGTTCACAATGTTGACCCAATTTCGACAAGCCTTGGCACTGACTTGGCTTAACTCTGAAGCTTTCACTCATTCTGTGGAACCTAGGAGGCAATGCTGCCAAGACTCTACTGGTGCTCACAGAAATATGGACTTACTCCATGATAACATCATCTTTCTAATGCCTAGAAGCCTGTCATTTATTCCAAAACATATAAATGTCATATTCTGATAAGTCTTGGAACAAACTTGGATTATCAACATATATTTGTATGGCTATCAATAATGCATGTGTCATGGATCATGGATATTACCATAACATCTAGGCATTTTGGATTTGCTTCCCTATAAAACCATTAACTGCAACAATTCACTCATTCTCATCATGTGTTGTATCAAAACATTAAAAAATGAAGCGGAATGGTATTCCATCAGAATACATGCAAACCTCTGCTGCACAGGGAAGTGGTAGTTCCGGTAGTAATCGTCCAACCATCTCCGATGATCTCGCAATTACAGCGATTGTCGACATGACACTGCCCAGCTTGAGAGTGGTCTCTCATTACTTGCCTGCCAAAACACTCCCAACTAATTCCCAGGTCTGTGTCTGTCTCAGAAGTCAATATGTCCATTGGCCATTGCAGCGAACTACACAATCTGCTTTCACAGTGCTTAAAATGCCAGTTTGTGTGATGTGACATTATTTCTGAATACAATTCGCTTAACATTTAATATATGAAGGTCATTTATTTATGAAGGCTAAATATAGCTGATGTACTGCCACTTTTATGTTCATTGAACGCTTCTGGTTCTGTCTAATCCTCCAATTCAACATGGTCTGTGGTTTGCTCCAAGCAGTTATCAGTTTGATATCAATTAATTAACAGACATAAACATGTCCTATCTTCCTGTAACTAATAGTTTTCATACAGCAGTGGTCACTTCATCATAGTTATTGCCATGATAAGCTTATTACAAAGCAGATGGTATTGGGATAAATTTGATCAATGTTTTAATCTGGATATATATGGCACCATAAGGATTTCAGCCCTATCACCAAGTAGACCTAATTCCTTAGCACTGAGTGTTAATATTTTCTGAATTGATGAACAAACTAATCCCCTTATTAAAGTTTTGCACCATAGGTCAAGATTATCCTACAAGCCTGCCGTTCCATATGAAACCTGCTTCCTCTATTCAACGTTGCTTCAACCAGGAAGGTCATGATGGTTCCTCAATAGGCTTTGTGATCATAAAAATTGCCCAATGTCAATAATTTTGTCCTGGACTTCATACATAATGGGCAAGGCACAGCTCATGTCAATAACCTTTCCTTATATGTTCAGGGTGGTATTTTGGTAATATTAAAATAGTTCAGTGATGTGCAGTTCATGGTGTAAAATTATGGCTAGTGTTATATTGATTGTCGATGTCTTCAGACTAGGAATCAAGCCACTCCGTCCTCACAAGTTCTGCAATGGCTTCATAACATGTCTTAAAATCAATAGCTTTCCATTTAAGTTTTTGTACAAATATTTACCTTCTTGAAGCAGCACATGTAACGAGAATGCACAATTGGTCGTTGATCGTCATTTCAAATTCAAAAAGTAGAGATAACTTCTGTTGGAAGGTTCTTAAAGAAAGATTTCACGATGAAGCTGGTATGCTATCAGTCTATCTCTATCTTCATTACAGTTCATTGTTAGAGATTTACAATGTTGTTATTAGAATACAATGTAGTAATATGGGATAATGACACAGAGGATGCGGACGTTGGCCATAGGGGTGAAAGCCAGACTAGAAATCTGCTCAATCAGTGTAGAGAGAGAGAGCAAGGCCACTTTGTAATGCTGTATATGATAAACTAAGAGCATTCCTTGAGCCAGACATTGAATGTGTACAGTATATGACTGCAAGCAGTATCTGAATGTCGGCTGAGGTGAACGTGTGTTCAGCAAAGAAAAGGAACAATATGATGGCTATTGCTTTCAGGATATATACTAAATATGTAATTTACATGACCATCTTTGCAAATGATGACTTTACTGAATGATATTGCATGGAAGAAACCATTCCAATATTGACTTTGGTGATGAATATGAAAGTATGTCCACAAAGTAACGTTTCAAGCCTAGAAATGAGAAGATTTTTAGGATGAAAGATTGGTTTGGGTTAATATTCAGCAGAGATGTCTATGAATGAATAAATGAATTAGTATTTATATCGCAGCGAGAACATGTCTATGAATACTAAAGCCCTTTGTAAATTTATATTTATTTTTGTCAAGATATCATAATGCTTTAATATTGTGTTAAACTTTCACCTGGGTTTCAGCATAGCCTAAAGATGTACAATTTAAATGTATAATGTAGAAATTTGTATTGAATGAATTATTGTTTTACGTCACGGGCGGGAATATTTCACCCATAGGTGACGAAACCCACAACATCCATAGCACTGACAAACAAAGGATTATAAAAATGTTGTGTCCATTATTGTCACCAGATAGCTGCATGTGGGTTCCATTGATGTTACAAATTAGGATTTATATAATACTTAAACCAGATTACCTAAAATTCTTTCATAAAATCTTATAAAATTCAATAAAATCACAAATGCATACTCCACAATAAACACAAAAATACAAAAAAATGTAATGGAAAAACAAGTGTTAAACACTGTAAATCATGAGATTAATGCGTCACAAATTTAATGCGACCTCTAGATTTTAGACGTAAATGCGACACCAATAAAATGCGAACGGCCATGTCTCCATACATGTTTTCCTCCAAGTCTTACCTTTAATGCACAGCGGTCGCATTTTTCGCATTAATATTCTGCTCGCATTAACTTCATGATTTACAGTAATTGTATAGTGCTAATATTTGCTTTATGCTACTAAAGATTCCATTAAACTTTACAAGACAAAAGTATCCTGAACCACGAGTCAGAAAGTAATTACCCATGGTAGGAGATATCTCCAGCGAGGGCAGGAGGACTGGATAGTAGACAGTTGGCTGTTTATTTTTCAAACCACCCTCGGCAAGACAATGTAGGACTAATCCAGAAAAAAGGACATGGAAGTCATCACTCACGAGGCAGGGTCCCAAGACACTGAATACAGGTCTAGCCAGAGCAAACAAGCTGTATTTAAATCTTTGAGGGGAAAGTGGATCTTGATCTGCTGTCAAGAACATTCGGATAACATGCTGTACCGATCAGTACATGTATCATTCTATACCAAATTTCATATTGGTATATGTACCATTTCCATATCATATTTCATATCGGTATATGTACCATTTCTATATCATATTTCATATCGGTATATGTACCATTTCCATATCATATTTCATATCGGTATATGTACCATTTCTATACTGTATTTAATCAAAGACAGTTCCTATACTATATTTCATAAAGAAAAAACTTTGCGATTATATGGAAGGAAGATATATTCTTACTTAATCTTAAAATTTAAATGATACTGACAATTACACATTGATCTGTTTGAACTAGTAATAATAAACCTGAAGGGCGATATATATAAATTTGCATAAAAACATTGACTGTGTTCAGCCAAATTGGATGGGCATATACATCTATGTGACAATGTAAGATCAGTCTGCAGGTGAGCAGTTTCTACATGTGAACACATAAGATTACCTAACACAACGCACTCGGTCTCAAGCCTGAAATAGAAAAGCCCTCTGGGGACAGTGGGTGGGTGCTTTTCTTGGTCATAATTATCTCAGTGAAATTGAAAATAGTTTCCTCCTTGAGTTTTGGTACTTTACCAAATATCCATTGGAGACTTTGCCATGAAGTCAATGAAGCTACATTTGATTATGGATTAAATGTGGTGTGAAGATGACATACAATGAAGGGATGGGACAAAATATGTTCCAAGTTCTTTGTTAAATTTATTGTCTAAAACATTAAATCCTTGGAATATAGTGTTAAGATTGGATGAAGTGATAGAAAATTATTGAAGTGATAGATGGAGTTATTGATGATGCAATGATATAATGGATGGAGAGAATATAATTATTCATTCAGTTACAAAGCCACATGGTATTCTATGAAATGATACATGTGCATGTGTATACTGTTAGTATGGCAGACCAATGCTCCATTCTGTGTCTGATATTCTATGAAATGATAAGTCTGTGCATATATTAGCAATGCAGACCAATGCTCCATTCTGGGTTTGAACCTCCTTCTGGCAGTCTGATGGACATAGATATGATGGACATACAAAGACGCCGAGTGCATACCCTTTAACATGACATCCAATTCATGGTGTCTATGTACGAGAAATCAGCCGTGATACGAGTTCAGTATTTCACCTTATTCCTGTCTGCTATGACAGATGGAAGCATTTCAAGGTGGACCGAGACCCTCATGAAGCCTCACTACTGTAGATAAGTGGAGATACGTGTACAGTACGTACACCATTCCCTAGCCAGTGCAGTGGGTTCAGGTCCAACGCTGTACCCATCTTGTACAACACCATTGAAATAGCATAGCCAAGTAATGATGATGTTAATATATAGATGTAGATCTCTGCTCTTTGTAGGATGCCCCTTTGGGAAGAGGAGCTGTCAATGGCATTAAGATAGTGAACATGTAGTGCTTCTGCCGTATCGGTTCTGTTAAAACGAATTCATGGAGTGACACACTTAATCCAAACCCATTTACATCTACATTACGACTGGTATTTCTACAAGGGGGGACCATTTAGAGGACAATGGTATATGTATGCATTACATTATCATTCAGTTTCAAGATGACTTATCAGTGGATTTTGTCAGGAATCTTAGAAAGTTCTTGTATGTGAAAAAGTTTTACATGACGAAAGTAGTAAAAGTGGCGATTTGTCAAAGTTTGGAAAGTCATAGGGGAATGAGAAAACTCCAGGAACTTAAAAGCAAGATTATTTTATTCTGTCAACTTGTCATTGCAACCACCTCAATGTCTTTGAAATGCAAAAACAGTCTCACTAGCCAATATTGGGAAAAGGTACTATGCAAATAATTGCAATAACTTTTGGGAAGAAAAGACACAGAATAATTTTGACAAAGTTTGGTAGTTTTTATAAGAACTTTTGATCTTGTTTTCACTTTCTTTTTAAAGGTGCATCATTCCCAGTTTATGGCAGTTAGATATACCTATTATTACAATTCAGCATGGACAGATGTCATATGGATGCAACACAAAGAGAACTGGATGGATGTCATGTTGAAAGATGGCTGCAGGATGGGCTTGGAGGCATGTAAATAATATACTACTGGGTACTTTAATTAATGTAATTAAATAAAGAAAATTAATTAATTAACTTCATGGTGGAGAATACAGTGCCAAACATGTTTACTAATTACTTGACATGAAACACTCATCAGAAGATCAATACAATTCAATTCAATTTATTCTCGAAAACCACCAAATGGTGGTACAGTGTACATGAGAAAAACATTCAATAATTTATAGTGTAAATAATAATAGTGGTCAACAAGAGGGGTGTGATAGAGGAACAGATAGCGAGTCAAAAGTACATGTATAGTGATTTTACAGGAGAATATACACCACAATACACTTGGGAAAGTATAGTA
>JAUTBV010102737.1:0-15590 GCA_032361325.1 Lepetodrilus fucensis | reverse complement strand
TTCCTCCTGCCCTAAACTGACAAGTCGTGATATTAGTGAAAGATTCTAGAAAGCGACTTTAAACCCCAATGCAAAAAAAACCAACAAAAAAAACAAAAAAATGGATGACCACATCACATTATCAGTTCTCAATGTGATGACTGCTATCATTACACATAAGCCCAACTAAATGAAATTCCATTTCTGAAATACTTCCATTTTGTAAAGTGTTTATTTTATTTGTTTTTCAGTTGAATGTGGACCAGAGTGTAGTCACTGCCTTCCAGACTCTCCACAGCACTGCACACGATGTAAGGAGTTTGGGAAGTTGTCACAAGATGGCCGCTGTGTGGACCAATGTAAGGAGGGCAACTACCCGACCAGAGAAAACACCTGCAAAGGTGAGTAGCGAAACCTGCAAAACCTGTAGCACTGAATGTAGCAGTAAACCAATGACACACCAGTTACGATAACTGCAAAGCGACAGAAAGTTCATCCTATCATGTTGTTCTCAGAAAGGTAACTTCCATGGACATTGGTGCCAGGTCTCCAGGGTAGGTTCAAAATCAGAACCCTTAGCGCCAAAGTCCAATAATCTCCCATTGGACTAACAACTGCATAACTGTGGCCATGGTTTTATGACATTCGATTGACCGATATGTAATGTGTAGATTTATTGCATTCAGAGTATATTATTGTAGCTAGATGGTTGGAAATGGGTACCGTGAACATTAAGATGCTATATATAGAAACCAGTCTCCAAAACTAACATTTATTCCAATCAGATTGCTTAAATAATTAGATTCTCATGGAAGAACATATATTTCTGCACTTTAAAAAAATTACATATATCAGGTGTGCAGTGCAAATGGATAGCTCTATACTTTAAGTGCTACTAATATCTTATTAATTGGTGTTGTCAGCATCAACTAATTGCTGTTTCCCCTGTGGCTTTACACAGAGATTTTCTAGGCAGTTCCCTATTTGTTCTCCAGGGGCTATCACATCTACATTGCTCTACAGCTTGTTAATGTACAGCCAGCTTGTGTACAGAGCTCTTAATGAGTGGCACCAGACATGTACTGTACGCAATGTGTGGAGGCTGCAGCATCTGGTTCTGTTATTGTAGAAACAAGTCACTGCCAGAGAGAAAAACATAGAGTATAAGATCAGAGAAAACCTCACCAAGAAATAGAAATTACCACATGTAAAAGAAAAACTTAGATATTATCCTACTAAGCTAAGATAAATTGTTTCAACATCTTGAAATTCTTTGACTTTATGATTTTGTCAACACATATTTGAGTGGCATCAGTGTTAAGGAATATTTTGTAAGTCATAGCACAAGCAGTTTTAATGATTAGTTTATGCCTTTAGCCCATTTAGAAGATTTGAGTTTTTTGGTTGGATCTGAACATTTTTAAAAACTTGAAAATGGACTTATCAAATTACTTCTGAAAGTTTATTAGGATCATTATGAGCATTTAGCATCCTAACATGACCCTACTGCAGTATTCTCCCTTGTCTTGTAGCATGCCACAGCAGCTGTGCGACCTGCATCGACCACACCCAGTTCCACTGCACCACCTGTCCCCCTGGGCGTCTGTGGAGGGACGGACAGTGTGTGGGACAGTGCGGCACCGGGTACTACCTCCGCAATGGACAGTGTCTAGGTACAGCAGTCCTTCACTCATACAGTGGTATCCGAGGGTATCATCGTACATCATGCACGCAAACAGTACTTGTTATAGAGATCTTTGCAATCAGGTTTTACTTAAGATGGCTGTCATCATTAATCAAAGGAATAAAGCAAACTCTGTTAGAGTGCAAGTAAATCATTAGACATTGGTATATATTATTTCTGATTGGTAGTTAGTTAAATACATTATACAATATACAGTGCACTCTGCCAATACCAGGTAAATTAATAGTACATTAGCGCATCCAGTCTGCTTGTTGATGCCGGTATACGGAATAGAGAGATGCTGGTTTATTCAAATGTTAACCAATGATAAATGCACTACTTTAAATGATGCTGATATTCGCAGATTGCCGGAGTACAGAGATGCCGGTATTGGCAGAGTGCACTGTACATACACTGCCAGTACCATTGGCACTTATCAGAAACTTTACAACGTTAATTGGAGTGCTTGGAAAGAAGTGCCATTGCTGCAGAAACCTGGTGTTCCATAACTGTAGTAGTTTTGGTTGCTTACACGTACCGGTGTATCAAAGACGGAATATTTCTCATATTTCAGCCTGCCACTCAAGCTGTGATACCTGTGTTGGTGGAGAACACGGCCAGTGTGTGTCGTGCTCCTACGAAGGACACGTGATTCTCCGAGGACGGTGTGTGGACACGTGTGGTGCTCACTACTTCACGAAAAACAACGAGTGTAAATGTGAGTGGTAGAATACATATACTAGACAATAGGCAATAGTTTTTTGGTGATGCTTATTGTGGGGTGAAAGCCTGAAACATTTAGCTAAGAGTGATAACTATCAGGACATTGTGACCTAATGTTTACGATAGAAAATGGTTCTCCATCTTAGATAAGATAATAAACTACCATGCACATGGTCTTCAAACTCAGAACCTTTTGTTTTGGTATACAATATGCTAACTATTGAACTATCCCATCTATCTTATGCAGTAGTTACAAGTGCTTCTATTTGATAGGCAGAGTCAAGTTACTATGATCTAAAAACATTTATTAATTCTGCAGATGTTTCTGTTAACCCAGGATGATCAAGTCTGTTTTCATATATACTTCATAATCATACTTATGCTGATTGAAGTGCATCAAAAAGAAAATGAAAACCCTTGATATAATGACCTTTGATGCTCTGCATATTCAGATTAACCATCGGATCACCTTGTATCCTGATTAATTTTTATTTAAAAATAAATAAAAATGATTCCCAAATGTTTTCCAGCTTGTCCTCCATATTGTCGGACCTGTCTTCCTGACTCTGCCAGCTGTGCCACGTGTCACCATGGATACCTGCTGTTCAAGGGCCAGTGTCTGACCACCTGTCCCAGAGGCTTCTACAGACACCAGGACATGTGCACCGGTCAGTGGCCTACCTGTGTAGTGTAGTCTAGTCTGTATACATAGTGATGCATGTTGACAGTTTCTTTATTACCAATTTGGCTAAGTTGGTAGAGCATTGGACTTGCAATCCAACAACTTGGGTTTAAATCACAGGATTTGAATGATCCTGTTTTAATGGTGCCCAATGAGCTTACTTATGGTGTACATAGTGCTGCACTGTGTGCATTAACTGTGTCTTTGTTATATACAGTATTTATGTAGCTAGGTGTAATATAAGATGCACCTACTGGTCTTGCCCAGAGGAGTTAATCATTTGGCTAACTTGGTAAAAAGTTGGACTCGCAATCCAGCAACTTGGTCTCAATTCCCATGATGTTTCAGTGGCACCCAGCCTTGGGTGGGCTTCCCTCTATTGTGTAATCTGTGTATACATACAGTAGTGCTGCATGCTGACTGTCTCTGTACTGTACAGTATATATAGGGGTGGCTAGTAGGTTCCAGGTTGGAACTACATGTAGTTCTCTGGATCCAGCATCAATGTCCTGGATCCAGCATCAATGTCCTGGAGCTTACTGTGCCGGATCAAAGCTTTGGTCGTTTATAACAAAACAATGATTACGAAAATATAATTTCTCAAATTACAATTGCATTAAAATGTCATGCCTAGATGCAATGAGCTATATTTTTTATCTTCTGACCAGTAGGATATAGCCTTCATTCATTGGGTACGAGGTGGTGTCAGTCACTTGATTGTATTTAAGGATTACATGCTCGATTTATGTTCTACTGCCAGGTAATGTTACCTGTATGACATAGAAACACAGACAAGTCATTCATAGTTTTACATGGTTAATTTGTAAGAGGTTTCACGCGGCTTAAACCAATGCCATAGATATTTGCTTGTGAGATTGTCAGTCAATGGATATGATTATTTGCGTTATTAAAGGTGATATATTATTAGTTTTGTGAAACATATCCCAAGCTTAGTTACAAGGTGCTGTCTAGCAATACTTAACTACCACAATTATCATAATTAAAATCTAACCAGTCTTTGATATAGTAATATTATTTAATTAATATTTTGTTTATCTTTAAACCTTGAAATTTATTATTGAATAATACCATAGATGCAGTACTCAGGTCTTTTCTTCATGTTGTGATGGTAAATTCATGTTCATATTCGTTTACTATTTCTATATATATGTAAATTAATGTATGCCATAATATTGTAATGTAAATACCTCTTCCATACTACCTTTGATATACTAGTACTTCTTAAATATATACAAATTATTTGGTAATTTAAAACAAATCCCAAATAGAAATACTTTTTAAGGAGTATTAACTCTCCATGCTGAAAGCAACCAGAAAAGCGAGAGGGTTAATACGGATACTAGGGTATCGCCCTTGTTATGATGAGTGCAACGTACACCCCTGTCGACAGTTTGTAATGTATACCTGTTGTATCTAGTACTAAAATATGCAGAGTCAGCGCAGCATTTGATATGACTAGACACATTTAATCCCTTCACATCTAAGCCTTGTAGCTAGACATCACAGTGCGTCTGAGTCAGGATAATAGATCGTACTCTACATTGTCTTGGTTACACTTTAAAATGCTGGTGGGTGTGGGTCTATATATAGTGGAGTGGAATAGTAGTGGGTGGAGTGGATAGGGAGAAATTGCTTAATAAAGGAACATTAATTGGAAATTTTGTAGCTAAGAACATATAAAGAATATTCTATTAATAATATTTATATGATAGATCGCTCTATACCATGGTTATTTTATGTGTGATACATTAATTGGACACTTTGTTGCTAAAAAGATATTCTATTAATACTTGACACAATGCATAAAAGCTCATGAAACTGTGTTTTGCTACCCGAAATATGAGCAAGAAATCATGAAATGATATAGAAATACCCAAGCAGATTGCACAATATATGGAACCAGAAGGATAATTCCAAGGTATAAAATGAGAAAGAACATAACCATGCATTTTCTTTCTTCTGTGGCATTGTAAATTATCTTCCAATTCCATTATCCAGTACTCATGCATCTGCTTGGGTAGTTATACATGTATATCATTTCGTGCTCAAATTTTGTGTTGCAAGACACATTTCCATAGTGCATGTATTTATTTATTGTTTGAAGTAATTTAGATGAGCTCAATCTCTTATAATGGGTTCTAGTGACATCCTTGCTACTAGTGCAGTATTTGTCTCTGGGATGGCTTCAGTTGAAGTGTATGTTACTGCACCGCCCAGTTTGAGACAAGTGAAGCATGCACAGTTAACTCTTCACATGGAATGGAACGTCATAAACCTGTCATGTCTTTTCATGGTCGTCCTTCTTCAGGTTGACTTGGGTTACATGATTGCTAATGTTGATGCTACAATACCTAATTAAGATGGTATCAGTGTTGCCTTCAACAAGAAAAACTTCAATGTTGTTCAGGAGTTCATATTCAGATCCTTATTTTCTCTCCATGTGCATGTCTCTATACAGAAAGCCTTCATATTGTTTAGAAGTTCATGTTTAGCGCCATGTTTTCTGCATATTTCTATACTGTGCATTTAGAAGCCTGTGTTGGGGTGAGGCCAATCTATGACATGACTTAGTGTGTAGGGAGGGCCTCATTGTGCAGATCATTACTGGGATCTAGATCTGCAGACCATGACATGGTTTCTTGTCAGTGTATTTATAAATCAAGAATCGGGTGCAATATTCCAAGAATGTTAATCCTCCAGACTGGCTCTCTGTCATAGAAAGGGAGTATTATATCAGACGTGATTGTCAGGCCAGATAGCCAGGCTTGATCACAGATAACGTCTTTTAACAAATCTGTGTTTGCAATTGTAATTCATTGTATCTACTTACTATGAACAATTTTACATCTTGAATAGGGCATTGATGTAAGAGTTATTCAGTTTTGAATAAAGCTTTATATAACAAACTAGCAGTACATTGAGAGAAGACAGACTTCACTGTAAGATCACCACTGGACTATCCAGAGTACAGGTGGTACTAATTTCATTGTTTATGTGAAAGTTATTGAATGAAAACATTAATAAGTAATTTCATGGACCATATGAGGAAGTTATACATGGGTGCATGTGATAGGATAGTTACTTCAGGTTTCCTCCCTGTATTTTTCAGAGTGCCACCCCAGGTGTCTGACGTGCGAGGGTGGCGGGATCAGCGAGTGTTTCACCTGCGCCGAGGGTTACGAGCTGAAGGTGGGGTCATGTATCTCTTCCTGCCCCACAGGCCAGTACATGACACCCACGGGCAGCTGTCAGAGTGAGCATCATTGTCATCTACATGTAGCTGTCCATACGATAATATTATATTGATAATATATGTAGTTTATGGTACATCATGTAGCTTTACTTTATTCAAGATAAATCACTGTAATGTTTTAGTCCATGAATCCACATGATAATTGATATTATATAAAAGTACCAATAACATTTGCCAATGTTGTGTTGTTTTGTAGATATGAATTGCTATTATTAAATTTATATTGTATTCAATTTTATATATATTTTTAGTGCTATGAGCAAGATTTTCCGATCATGGATTTGTTACAATATAAATATACACATGATAATAAAATAATAAAACCAATTTTTAATTGTTTTTATTTTATTATAACAAAATAAGTTTTCTTGCTGTCTTTGAATTACTCTTGTCTGTTTGTGTGCAGTGTGCGATGCAGGATGTGGGACATGCCTACCCGCGGTAGGGGAGGAAGGGTCAGTGTGCAGCAGGTGTGTGGACACACGGCTCACCCCCGCAGGAAGTGGATGCTCCCAAGAGTGTCCGCTCGGCACCTATCTCATTGATGGAAGATGTACCAGTAAGTGCTAGAACACTCTTTGATTTGTTTGCTCACCATGTAGGCTCAATACATTCTTAAAATTAGTCTTTAATTAAGAAGCCTTGATGAAGCGGAAAACCTATGATCACCTCCTATAGCACATAAGCAGAAGATATGAGAAATGAATATATAGAAGATATGAGAAATATAGATGATGTGACAAATGTATAATCATTCTAAAATTAAAAGAACAGTCTCATGACTTTTCTTGAATATATTCATCTGACCGTTTCATTGGAACTTCAATATTGAAAAATCAAACTATGCATTATATATTCTAACAGTACCTGATTGTTCTGTGTTTCAGACTGTGATGAGAAATGTGTTCAGTGCAATGGCTTGTCCTTGTGCTTGTCCTGCAGGGCGCCCTATGTCCTGTATGAAGGACAGTGTGTCACCAGCTGTGGACACCAGTACTATGCCAACCCCAAGAGAATCTGCATCAGTGAGTATATCTAATATGCCAACTCAACACCCATACTGAATATCTCTGAAGATATGATATGTATGTGACTCGTCAGAGTCTGTGTGTTCATTGATGATTCTCTGTTCTTGCTACAGCGTGTCGACGTCACTGCCTACGGTGCACCCAGAAGGAGGAGTGTCAGACGTGCGACAGTCGGACATACCTCAAGGACAGACTCTGTGTCGGACATTGTGGACAGGGATACATCATGGACAGTCAACACAGGGTCTGCTTAGGTAGGTGTTGCTATTTCCAAAGGTTGAGAGGCTGTTCTTGACAGTTTTTGTTCCACTGAACAGATGTAGTGCTGCAAGAGTTGTATATCCTATACTTGCATAGCCATAGCGAGTCATGACCCTCGTTCCCACAGCGACGTTAAACTCCATATTCACTCACTTCATGACCCTCATAACATTATGATCATTCTTGTGGAATAGCAGTTAGCAGAGATTGTTAAGGCAGATTTAATATTATAAACTGTAATGAGAAATACTGAAAACTATCTAGATGAAAGAATAATTGTAAGAGGAAATAGGAGATGGCATTTGTTCATTATCATAATGATAAACAACATCATTGAAATATCTAGTTCACCTTTTTTTTTACTTACATGGTACAGTTAGAGTTTTACAAGGTAAATTATTCAAATTTCCTGGGGCCCATTCCACCAAATGATTATAATACTACAATTATTGTAAATTGCAATACATGCTACAATTGTTCTGTTTTACATTACATTAATGAGTGTCTTCACTTTCAGCCAACCAGCATCCACCCGTCCTGGTTCTCTCTGGCCCTGTCCAGGTGTCTGACTCCGGCATCACGTCCCTCCCTCCAGACACCCTCTCCCTCCAGGACCAGGACACGCCACAGGACTTCCTCAAGGTGCTGGTCGTCCGACCTCCTTCTGGGGGTCACCTGGTCAAGGCCATGCAAGGTCGTGACCAGGTGCTCAGGGTAGATGACAGTTTCAGTCTGGAAGAACTGAGGTCAGGCAAGATCAGATACATCAGTGGACAGGATGGCAGGCCAATAGGTGAACAATCTTACAGCTCTCTGGCAATGTGTTTATCATTTGTAATGTTTAATCCATGGTTTGGTTTCTTGGTAGATAACTGAGATTTAATATGTATTAGCAGAAATCGCCTTTAGCCAAGAGGCAAATTGAACCCTAAAGGATGCTAATTATTTTGTATTAATTCCGTTTTCTGTTTTATTAGATTATTTCAAGGTTTTGTTTGTTTATGCATCATAATTTAAAAAGGATGCATCTTGGGAAAAAGATGCAGTTATTTTACGATAAGAAATGTTGTTATTGTCTTCAATGTATTATTACACACTTCATCATTATCACCAATATCTTGTGTTTTAGGTGAAGCAGTGTTGAGGGCCACTGATGGCTCTCTCCAGAGTGACGAGGTCCGCCTCCAGATGCAGACCTCCCCGACCTCCAGTCTGGGAGTCAAGCTGAACACAGGCCTGCAGGTTGTAGGAGGGAGTCAGTCTGTCCTCAACAGGGAGGTCCTAGACTTCTCCACATCTGAGGACATGAACAAAGTCAGCATCAAGGTGGTGCATGGTGAGTTGAAAGGGGAGCTATACAAGGAGATGGGGTTGTACAGTGGTGATGCATTGATTTCTGCCCAGACTATCTGAATTGGACAGTTCAACATGGGGTGCAATATCTGTATGGTGGGTTTTATAGTGGTGATGCATTGACCTGCCCAGACTATCTGAATTGGATAATTCAACATTGGGGTGCAGTATCTGTATGGTGGGTTGTGCAATGGTGATGCATTGACTTATGCCCAGATTAGCTAAACTGTTCAACATTGGGGTGCACTATCTGAATGGTCTAACGTTGTATGTACAGGTCCACTGCAAGGTCATCTGATGGACAGACGGACTTACGCCCCGGTGACGTCCTTCTCTCTGCGGGACCTGCGTACAGGAGCTATAGCATACGAACACCACAGCAATAACACTGCGGCATCCGACCTGATGGTTCTCCAGGCATCTGATGGGATCCAGGTCCTCACCACCATCATCACTGTCAACATCAGAGCAGAGGTAAATTTACACAACAGTAACTCCAAGCTTGCATGGTGAAGTCCAAAATGGGAGTGAAAGACTTTGGTGTGATTGTTTGTTGATGTATCCATCAAGACAATTAATTATGATCAGGTTTCTTTTATCCTTGCTGTTTCATTTGGTGGAGAATTCATGAACAATGTATGTGAATTTAGATATTGAAATATCATATTTCTTTACAGTGGAAACAATAGTTTTGATGGTAATACACAAAATTGGTAAATTGGCACTAGAGGTAAAACCTCTGACAATATTGCTAGGTTGTGAAGAGAGAGTTTGCTAAATGTGTATGACTGTGACTTACAGAACAGCCGTCTGCCAGTGATGATCAACAACAGAGGGACACAGGTGGTGTCTGGGGAGATGGTACAGCTCAGTAAGGAGATGCTGCAAGCTCAATCCACTGACACACACAATGTCAGGACCGGAGACATCATCTACACTCTCATGCCGTCCATCAACAACCCCAAACATGGTGAGTCCCATGTACACACACTCTTGTCAGTGATTAACAACTTCAAACATGTTTCAGTTACACTCATGCCATCAAAAATTACATCTGAAATGCTTCTTCACAAGCACCATGAGTTGGTGATACAGAAAAGACAAATCAATGAATTACTTTTTCGTTTTATTTAGGTTTGTTTCTATTGCAATTTTAGAATGTAAAATGTGACCTGTACAAAAAGCAAATTCATCCTGCAACTCTGTCTATTTGAGCATGCATTACTGTTTATATTGTGACCACCTTGCAGGTGAGGTGGTGATGGTGGTGCCCGTGCCCTCCAGTGGAGCAGGACGAGGCTGGAAGGACATCGGGGATGGGATGATGGCAGCCAAGATGTACAGGTTCATGCAGAGAGATATCGATGAGTCACGGATCTGGTACCGACATCTGAAGGAGGGTACCACCTCCGATATCTTCACGTTTGAAGTAAGTCATTAAAGTCACTCTCTGCTGACATTGTTGCTTAATGTTACATTCCTGTCTCAGCTATTCATAATTTCTTAGATATTTATTAGCATCTGATGCAGTGGATTTTTCGATCAAGATGGCTGATGTCCATTGTGGATTAGTTCTACTATGATTATTTTCTATTGTTAGATTTGTGAAGTTACATCTTCCTACTGTTGCAGGTTGCTGACACTGCCTCTCCTCCCAACATCCTGAGAGACCAGAGTTTCCACATCTCAGTCATAGAAGAAGCTATGGTGGCTGAACTTGAAGAACCCACACTAGCTCCTGGCATACAACTGGGGATGACTGTGAGTCAGATAACTTCCCCTTTCAACAAATATTCCTCACTTATGCGCTTAAACATCTGCCTGCTGGATTAGGCACAGGCACAGCTCTTTTGGGCATATCTGGTTGCCTCCAGCATGGAAAGGGTTAAATATAACCTGTACACTCTCAGAATAGATGTTGATTTTCTGATGATCAGAACTTTCATGAGTGTTCTTCCTTTCAGGTACTGGAGAACCAGATAGTTCCTCTCACCTCCGACCACCTGCTGTTTGAGGACAAAGACACGGCCGCCAGCGAGATCATCTACGCTGTGACCACACTGCTGGGAGAGGGGGAGGGGATGCTGGAGCACATCGACTCTCCCTTCAAGCCAGTCCTCCGCTTCTCTCAGGATGACATCAACAAGAACAAGATCATCTACAGACCCCCTGACACCGACATTGGCCTCGATCCGAAGGAGGTCACATTCAGTTTTGTAGGTAAGGACATGTCAGGTGGTGAAACCCTTCATTTACAGCTGTGTAATTTTGGATATAAGCTGGTGAAACACCTCACTATACCTGATACATTTTGGATGGTCAAGGAGAATTCAAATATAGTTGCTACTGTACACGGGTTATGGCATTCAGTCTTCACAGACTGAAAGGGCTACACCATGGGTGCATGATATATGAAATATGGATGAGATCTGAAAAGGATCCTGTTTCTCATTCACAGTTACTGATGGAGGTAGAGAAAGACGGCTGCCGGAGACCAAGTTTGCCATCAAGATCAAGCCAGTGAACAATGCAGTTCCACACTTCAGACTGCCCAATGCTGAGCTGACTGTAGCACAGGGTGGAGTAGTTCCTATAGGACCAGCTCTAGAACTGTCGGACGCCGACACCAGGCTGGAGGATCTCACGCTCACTGTGACACAGGCGCCAGAGTTTGGTCATCTGGAGAGGGACAAGGCAGGAACCAGGGTCACTCTCATTACTGGTTAGTGAAGAATTCCCTAAAGCTACTCCTTGGATGTTTTTATATTCTCTTACATAACACTAAGCATAGTATGCCGCTTTTCATTTGAAAAACAGCATTGAAAGACAGCCAGAACAATATGTGACAATAAATCAGCTTATCTTCTTGGCATCTTCGATGAATAATTTACTTAATTACTAAAATCATAATTACATCAATGGGAATATCCACTAGTATACATGGTAATAGACAACTTACACTGAGCACCACAGACTATGAGTATTTACATTGAGACCTATACCCTGCAGGTGACAGTTTCTCGTATGGGGAGGTACTGGGCAGAGTGTTCCAGTACAACCATGATGGTGTGGACTCCCCGCTCAGAGACAGGTTCCAGGTGACCGTGTCTGACGGCAGATACCATTCCACCTCCTCTCTCAAGGTCAATGTCCTCAAGGTGGACAAGGCAGCTCCTTACATGCTGCCATCCGCATCCTGTCGGGTCAACATCTCTGAAGGTAGGATGCTTGTTGATCTTGGTCTATGGAACAATGTTAGCACTATGAGGGTCATAACTATATGTATGTGTATTAGCTATGAGTTGATCTATTCAATGATTTTCGAGTGGAATGAAACACTGATTCAGAAGGTTCTTCTGAAATATCATCATCCACTTATGCATGATTTCTACCTTTATCTTTCTTTTGTTAAATATACTTTATATTGAGCAATTACTGAATATTTCTTTAATCGTATGCTAACAGCTTCAGATTTCAATGATTTATACAAGCGTCTTTGCTAGTCCTTCTGGTTATATACAGCTTGTCTTACACTGCTTCAGGTAGGAGTGTGATCATCAGAAGAAAAGACCTGGCATTTGGCGACAATGATGAACTGGATGAAGGGATCTACATCATACTCAGCAGTGAGACTGCCCAGGGGAAGCTACTGCTGAATGGAGTTCCAATGAGAATTGGTGGAGGATTCTCTCAAGATGACATCAACAATGGCCGCCTTAGGTAAGGCTTCTTGTCAGGTCGGACTCACATGTTGATGTTCTTCTGTTAGATAACCCATTGTTGTAGAAACTGCTTGCATTTTCTATCTCCGGCTACAAGTTACCTCCTTAGCTGGTTATGTTCATTGAATTAGTTCTGCCTGTAGACGCTGACTGTATTGCTGATGTTTCCTCTCTCTTCAGCTACAAGTCCATGGAGGAGATCGGAAGTCGAGCTCTGACAGAACTTGTGTACTTCAACGTGACAGATACAAGTCGGAACCTTCTTCCCAGTCAGGTGTTGTCTGTCCTCATCACCCCTACAGACAACCAGTCTCCACTAGTGTCTGTTGGACCAGATGTAGAGGTAACTCACTCATTCACACTCTCTCTCTCTCTCACTCACCCACTCACTCACTCTGGCAACCGGTCTCCTCTAGTGTCTGTTGGACCAGATGTAGAGGTAACTCACTCATTCACTCTCTCTCTCTCACTCACTCACTCTGGCAGCTGGTCTTCTCTAGTGTCTGTTGGACCAGATGTAGAGGTAACTCACTCATTTACTCTCTCTCACTCACTCACTCACTCACTCTCTAACTCACTCTGGCAACCAGTATCATCTAGTGTCTGTTGGACCAGATGTAGAGATAACTCACTCATTCACTCTCTCTCACTCATTCACTCTCACTCTGGCAACCGGCCTCCTCTTGTGTCTGTTGGACCAGATGTAGAGGTAACTCACTCATTTACTCTCTCACTCACTCACTCACTCACTCTGGCAACTGACCTCCTCTAGTGTCTGTTGGACCAGATGTAGAGGTAACTCACTCATTTACTCTCTCTCTCACTCACTCACTCACTCTTTCTCACTCCCACTGGCAACCAGTCTCCTCTAGTGTCTGTTGGACCAGTTTTATAGGCAACTACTAACACTGAGAATTGTAATATTTACCAGTTATGACTCATTACACAATGATCATTCTGTGCTACGATGGGTACTTGACTACTGCATAGAGTCAACTAGTAGGGCTTTGAGGAACCTATGTACAAGTGAGCATATTTTCCATTGTTTCCAGGTGGAGGAAGGCGGCCGTGTATCTATAACTGGGGAGTCTATCAAGGTGATGGACATTGACAGTCCACTGACTTCACTTATAGTCACCATAGAGACACCGCCCAGCTTTGGACACATCATCAACACAAAGTCAGGTTAGAGTAATCTTCAGTCTGCAATAACTGTTCCCTGTCCCATGTATGGTTCATAGGACTCTTGAGACAGTGGCTAGTTTGGTAAGCCGCTTGCATCTTTGAACACACCCCAGCTCTCATCTCACAGTACACAGTTCAGTTGGCAGAAGTTGGTGGAAGAACATCTTCCTTGTTATTTCAATAACTGATGGTTATGGATTTCTGAATTATTTAGAGACATTGCACTAATGGCCAAGTCACAGCATTTCAGATAGTAAATGGTAAAAGTATAAAATGTAAAAAAGACAAAGAATCTAGCGTAATGTGCTAGATCAGTGGATTTATATCAAAACACTTATCAGGAATATTAAAATATCTTTTTATTAGATAGCATTTATCTGTTTAGCGTCATAATGTTGTTAAATTCTCATAATGTTTTCAACATCTTTCAGCGGATGGTTCAGAGAATGTCCCTGAGACTGCGGTGAAGACGTTCTCTGTCCAGGACCTGGTAGACGGCCACATCTTCTACACCCAGGCCGACCACCAGAACAAGGAACCGGTCTGGGACAACTTCCTGTTCTTTGTCACCGACGGCACCAATGTGTCGCCACAACAACGCTTCAACATCTCTATCATGGTAGGGTTTGAAGTTATTCGTGTTTAAAGAAGAAACTGATTTGTAACAATACTCGAGATGAATTCAGAGGTGTATGCCATTTGTATTTGCTCAAATATTTTTTTGGTGACATTAGGGGATATATATGAAGAATTAAACTACAACAATGAATACTATTTACACAGTTGTTCAACAAATCTATATTACAATTATATTGGTAGCAATGGATTTTGATGGTTCACATCTTTCTTAATTCATTCTGCATACATCTTTTTCAGCTGGTGAATGATGAGAAGCCGTACATCATCACAGAACAGCTGTTTGTTCAGGAAGGGAAGGCTGTGACTTTGACCAATGCTTCCATGTACGTCATCGACATCGACACGGCGCCAGACGACCTGTTCTTCACTCTGCAGATACCTCCTTCACATGGTCAGTGCATTTGGAAATATGCCGCAGAGAAAACACATTAATGTCTTATCAATTTGATAAACAAACTTATCTTTAATGTTGAATTCAAAAGGCAAATGATCTGTGGAGCTTGTAAGAATGTACACTGTCTCATGCTGGTGTTGGTGGTAATGGATTGTCAATCATCAATTGCCATTATTACTATCCAAATTTGTTGTGTGAAGAAGTAATATTTTCCTTCCTTAGTATATTTATGAAAATATAACATTTTACATATTTTAATATTTATTTTTATTTTGATGTTAAATTTTGTCACAGGCTCACTAAGAATCAAGGAACTATCAAACGAACAGGCTTTCAATGCTGTGGCCCTGCCAGATGGAGCTATCTTTACATATGAGGTAAAGTGACTTCTTATGACTACTTTCCACTGCTAATATTGGTGTACATATATACTTGAGTATAATGTCTTGTATGACCACACTTGTTCTAGGGAGTAATTATAATGCTACAAGATCAGATGAATTCATGAAGGCTTCTCAAATTCTCTGTTATTAGTATGTTGTCTTGTATGACCACACTTGTCCTAGGGAGTAATTATAATGCTACACGATCAGATGAATTCATGAAGGCTTCTCAGTCTCCTGCTTTGTTATTAGTATGTTGTCTTGTATGACCACACTTGTCCTA
>JAUTBV010102736.1:30000-32493 GCA_032361325.1 Lepetodrilus fucensis | reverse complement strand
TTTTTTTTTTGTGTGTGTGTGTGTGTGTGTGTGTGTGTGTGTGTGTGTGTGTGTGTGTGTGTGTGTGTGTGTGTGTGCCTTTTAAACAGATTTTATGCCACTATTGTTCCCTAGTTATCGAGTCAATATTTTGAGGCTCCCTGGGGTACCTTCCCCTAAAGGAAGATGGAACAGAAGCTGTTGGTGGGCGAGGTGGGAGAAGGTTGGGCAACCATATCAATATCGCAATCTCTTATGAAACGATAGCAGCTGGTTGGACATCCTTTACAATGGACAACTAAACAAGACTAGGAATGGAACCACATAAGCGTATTATATATATACTACTCAAAATTTGCTAGGGCGCACTATTAAGGGTGGTATTATATATTATAGTAAAGCATGAACACACCTTTCTGCCTTGACTTGATATGTGTGGTATATAAAGCATAGAAGACCTGTCTGCGTGAACCAGCACTACAGCAGCGCACTGTAGTTATTGACAGTTTGAAGACGGGGAAGTTTCAGTGTATGTGTGCGTCTAGAGTCCTCGTAGACGCTGTGCACACGTATAGCACTCTAGGAGGGTAATCAACATCAAAGACACCTTATTGTCTTTGGAGTGCCAGTCGAACCCAAAAATAATGCAGCCCATTCAGAAGATTTGATGAGAATGTAGTATAGTACTAAAAACACTTCATCCATGATATTCTTCAGTAGTTAGACAGGGTTTCTTTTAAACAAATGTGATTGTAAAGTTTCACTATTATAAACAATCATGTATTTGTAAGTACGACATTCATTGAGTGTGAAACTAAATATATCGTCTTTCTATGCAGATGAAGGGTTGATAATGTGCTATGTATAGCCCCGAGTCTGTATACATACTGTACATATCACCGTGTCCCAAGTAGCCACAGGTTACGGTCCATTCATTGTAATGACCTGCGGTCAAGCCACGTGGTTTTAATGAGCCGCACGAGGCGCCTCTCAGTTCCCATAATGGTAGCAAGATGATTCCACTTTGACTGGAGGGTATTTACTATTAGACCCTCTCTGGAGACATCAGCGAGCATCCCGGGAATGAAAATGGCGAGAGCTGCCCACGGTTAGCCAGCAGGTCCTCCAGAACAGTCTGGCTGTGTTCAATGACACAAGCGCTTGAAATATGCTTACAAGCGGCCAACCAAACTAGCCACTGTCTCAACAGTCGTATGAACCGTGCATCGGACAGGGAACCAGTTTAGCTAAGCGGCTTTCGCAGGCCTGTGCTGATTGAACGCACCCCTGGTTGTTAACTATATGTACCCGTCACAGGGGATTCATTTCACTTCATAGCCTTCATATGTCCACCCACACTTCGCTGTCTGGAGAGTACAATGACATTAGTGCCCCTTGGAGCCGTGTCCCGACCACCTTATTGGGATTATTGCATTGTCCAAGTTTCCTTCGAGAATGATGAAGTGGTCATCAGAACTGACCATGCAAAGCTATGCTGCTTTCTAGAGATGTATTTATGTACGTGTTTAATGGTATTGTCATATTTCAAAAGTAACGTTGACAAAAGGTCATGCCATTGAAATCCAATCTGCTTAATATTATACTTTGTGATTGTTATGATTGTGGTAGTTCTTATCATGATTGTTTGAAAAATGTTGATCCTTTTTCATATTTGATATTTGAAAAAGTTGCATCGTGTTGATAGTGAAATAAATTGACAACAACAATCTTTCAATTCAATACTTTCTATACTTTTTTCGAAAGTAGCATGTGGTAAGTTCATCGTTTAATGCAATATCGCATAGTTATTACATTTTTCTAAGGAATATTACTAAGTTACAATGTGGAAAGAGAAAACCTACAACAGCTATATGATGCTGTATCGACAATGACAACAGGTACATTTATTACATGTCTTCTAAATACGGACCCGATATTTATTTCCATTGTCCACAACTTAATTAGGAACACAAACGATAATAAGACATTGGAAGGGGATTTCGCGCATAAAACTAACGTAAGTGTCAGAATGGTACTCACTATTGTTGGTGGGTATGCCGTATGGGGTAATTAAGTAATTAAGTGAGGGGGGACATTTTTCTAGATTCGAATAAAATCTGGAAAGAAATAATTTATCAGGGAAACATAGTTGCAAGGGAATATGTAGTGGCCCCGTTAATGACCTTTGACCTATGCAAAGATGATCTTGCCACTGTAAGTATTTATTTTTTTAATAGATAAATGTGTTGACATATTGTAAGTGTTATCTGTTTTTAATTTATTTTTCATATTTTGTGGAACACCCATTCAACGTGTTTTGACATGAAGAGATAATATTAGGGTTTGTGGATGGAAGAAATACATTTGTTTTCATTTCCTTTAAAAGTGTGATAAACACTGTAAGACTGAAATATAAATATAATCCGTGTACATATATACAATTATATACGGTAGTAATGTACGAGAAGCAGGATTCTCACCGTCGACAGGCTCGGATTTACGATTGATTCCGTG
>JAUTBV010102736.1:0-25000 GCA_032361325.1 Lepetodrilus fucensis | reverse complement strand
ATACGGCACAATGTCTCGCTGAAAGGATTAAACGCCATTGGACCCGGTTTTGGAATTGAAGTGAAGATATTTATACTTGAGATGGTCTGGGAAGAACCGTCGCCTAGACCACTAATGTCGTTACGTAGAAATGATCTGTCACATTATGTCAGTTACAGACGTGGCACGCAGACAGTGTTGGGTAGGTCATTGGGGTCATCATTCTTTATTAATAGGGCTTGTCCTATAGTAAGGTCCTGGATGGAGTATTAAAAACTTGATACTATACAATAAGATCACTTGGTTGCTATATTGCTATGATATTAGCTTCAGTTTGAAGAATTTTCTATATAAATTTGAGACCTCGTATTTTTTGGCATTAAAGAGCAAAGGTTTTGATGATAGATTAGCAGGTGTATCGGTCCTGCAATTTCTCATATATCTATTGTTAATCTAGTATACGTACATGTACACATTTATGTCAGTGTGTGAATGTTTATTAAAGAATCATCGTTAAAACTGCGATATATGAGGTTCATCAACGGAGGGTATTCTGAAGGTGTTTGTTATTAGTATGGCATTTTTGTGTGGCATGGATGTTGTTCTGCGGTCCTCTACGAACTCTGGGTGATGTAATATGAAGATATCCTATCAAATATTAACCACAATTGACTCGATTATCTTAGTATGGTACCAGTACAATTTTGAAACAGGATTTTGTAAGAAGTGATGCAATTGGCTAAAATCAACGATGCAAAGGCCTCAGCAGGTTATCCATAAGTCTTAATTAGTTGTGGAGAGTACCACACCAATATCATACCACTACACCACCAATACCACACTAATACCACTCCAATACCACACCACCACACTCATATGCAGTCCAGGGTATCGTTTCTCGAAGCTCTTAGCCACTAAGAGCGTATTCGTTTCAAACATTGGACCAACCCTAGGGTGATGAAATTAGCCAATGACCACACATGATACGAGTACCCTCATTGGCTAATTTCATCACGCGACCGTTACCCTAGGGTAGGTCGAGTGTTGAATCGAATACGCTCTAAGAGACCATAGCACTCTCTTTGACGATAGTTACACTACTAAGAGGGTGCTATGGTCTCTTATTAGCGGCTAAGAAAGCTTCGAGAAACGATACCCTGCACCACATGTGGGTCAGTGTGACGTCAGTTTCACAACTAATGGTGTCTGAGTTGATGGTCTGAGCATGAATAGGTCTCCGCCATTAAATATTCACAACCTGATTATTTGCCAATAGATCAGATAAAGATCCTTGATTAACTCTAGCGTCACCAGCATGAAGTTAAAGACGGGGCTTGAATTTACTATGTTATATAAAAAGTGTATTCATCCATTTTTAACCAAGTGGTCGGATGGTATAGTCATGAAGTCGATAGACATGCATAACGATGGACCATAAATATACGGAATAAGTGTCGAGATAAATAATTATTGCTAGGTTAAATTTGAAGCTACTAATCTTTCAAATGTACTTGCACATTAAATTATTTTGAGTCTATACAAATATTACCGTATACGGTATGGTATTTATTATAAATACATATACAATGTACATGTATATTTTCATAATAGCATGGTGTAATGTTGATGCTATACTAGTATTAAGTATGTCACATGCAATTCTGAGCAATTTCTTGAGTAATAATTTAGGTTAAAAGAATTAGTTAGCTATAAGTATACCATATTAATGTTTATCTTAGTAGTTGGATCAGAGATAGACTGTGTATAATTAGCAGTCAATCCTCCCCGGAGCATCCTGTCTGTACAGTCTACAGATATTAGGCCAATGGCAACACTTTTTAACTGCATGGAAATGTATTCAACACGGTACTTACATTTTTATATTTTTTTCAGCATCCCTGCGGCAGAGTTTCTGAATTTCGATATGCTTTACAAATTGAAGGATTTACAGGATTTCTGATACTTTTGATGTTTTTGTGTGGAAATCTTCTAAAATTAGTAGGAACTTTTTCAATTATTATTTCTAACAAGATATGTAACTTAGACGTAAGATTTTTTAGAAAATGTGAACCTTTCATAGTTTTTTATAACTACACTTTAATTATTTCAATGTATTATGGAACACTTATACATTTACTCAATATATCTGCAAATTTAATAGTTGTAATATGGGTTAACTATATAATTTCTTAAAAATATGAATATTAACATTAATGATAACAAGAAGGAGAAAATAGTAACGCTACTATAAAACTATTAATAATATACATACCACCTAAGCTCCAGCTTATAGCAGCACTGGCAATGTGTACAGCATATTAATATGAATATATTTTCCATTCATAAGAAGGATTGGCATTCAGAATGCTAATAGTTGTGTAAAGTAAATATTTCCCTGACATTTGGCATACACTGTGTGTGTACTATACACGTGGCCTAGGTAGTTTGACTGGGGTGCGCAGGTTGGCATTTTGTGTTAATTGTGAGAGGGAGTATGTAAGCTGTTGTGTGTTTCAGTGATACTGACATGCCTTCTATACAGAGGTGTCTAGAGAGATAGGTGTATGTATGTAGGTAAACATCAGAGCCTTGGATTGGACATGTGGCATAACTTTACCACATCGTCAACAGAAGGTTCTATCAACATAGGAAATATCAGGATAGTTCGCGAATAAACAATGCTTACAGGAAACAGTTGACTAGATGACTGTGTACAGACAGTTGAATAAGTCTGATATAGAAACCGATTCTGAGTTAGAACCAAGTTGATTAGCATTCGTATTTCTGGTGCCAACGACAGAAGATACGCTTTGGAGTAATGATTATTGTTAATCCATAAAGGAAACGATTTAAATGCCAGCAATTACCTGTAATTATAATTATTCCATTAGTATGAAACACTCATTGCAATTCTTTTTAGCTCTACATTTTCCTCCGTGCATGTAATGTAGATAGATAAACACATACAGACTAAAATAATTTTGAGAGAGAGAGGGGGGGAGTAGGGAGAGAGAGGGGACTGGAAACGTGAATGAGTTTCAGAACTAATGCAGCGTTTATTTACCTTCAACAGGTGAGAGCGCTTGTCTAGAACAGTAGTTACTCAATGATAGACATGACTGCCTCTGGTATAGTTAACAATATACACCACTACAGTTGTTGGCAAGCCTCTCACTTCCTTGACTCCAACACTAAAGAGTAACGGATGCTCTTTGATGGTGGAGATTGATTTCTTACAGCAGAATTTTGCGAAATACACCTATACATAACAAAGGTTCAAATGTACGTTTAGGACCTTGATGTATTGCAGCGTGAAGCTGAGGTAATTGACAGAACCATGTGTGGGAATTTCCATCACGAATTCTGCGATCTTCCGCTTTCTATTTGAAGACCAGGATGTTTATAGGAAAATTGTTCAGGAAATGTGTAAGATCATCACTTTCTAATTAAATACTTAACATGTTCCTGTGCCATATGAGCACAAATAATCATGAATTTCCTCCTCATAAATTTGCAGGCGTCCAGATTTTGTAATAAAATTTCTTTATGCTAATTTAATCATTATAAGTAACATATTTTATTATTATTGTTAAGAATGTTAAACAGTCCATACTCTGTGTACCAAGGTAATCTTATTAAATATACTCATTATCAAAAGAAAGTACACCGATTGAAATATGCCAAAATCGAAATGCCTAATTAAATGGTATACCATATGTTTCTCTAGAGATATAGTAGTAGGCGCTAGGCCTAGTGCCTATTTTTCACATTCCTGAAGCATATTTCAAAGTGTTAATTAAATCACTCATGATATGTAGGCTCGTCACAACTTGTTAGTTTGCTACAGATTATTCTCTATTTAAATCCTCATTCTTTAAAAGTGTATATCAGTCTTGTCAGCTTGACTGAATATTTTAAAATTATATTAATTTGAGCCAGATTTCAATCTGGTTATCTCTCTAGCATCCTGTCTGAGTTCCGGCGTATAGTGTTGGGGAGTGCCACAGTTGGCGCACATTTCTCCTGCTACAGGTATGTATATAAACAGTGCCATCATTAAGCAGTCAGTGTCAATATCCTGACATCATCTAATGGTTATCCCGGTTACCTCGCGCGTGTCAGTACTGATGTGTCGTATCAGTTTAACATGCACGTGCTTGGTTCCTCCTCCGAAATATTAAATTGATAAAGGAATGTCATTCCTTTAACCCTAACCCTGCTGGATTATGCACAGGCACATTTCTTTATGGCGTGACCGGTTGTCTTCACCATTAACTCCTTTGCAAAGTGGAACATAATCTTACCTTTACGTGTATATCGTTTTGCATTTATTTAATTTGTCCTAATTACGTGTATTAGACAATTCCCATAGAATGATTTATATAGTTTCTGATTTTAGTAAGGAGATTACACATTTAGATAGTTCATACCTCTTGTTCTTTAATAAACACAGATCCAAATAGGTTGGTTCCACTGACGTCTTGATTTATTCCCAGCATCCATTGCACAGGAAGTGTGTAATACGAGTCACTCTGACAACACAGACGTCTATTAGCCTTCTACATATGTAGGATATATCAGATTACCTGTAGCAGGAAGTGGTTTGGTTTTGTAAATGATAAACCAAAGTACTAACAGGTAAAAATAGTATATTTTAGAAAAATGGTCTTCTTCATAGCATTAAGCCTTGAACAAAGAATCCATATTTAATATATGGAATATTCAACTCTATTCCTAAAATTGTATATAATTTAGTTTTGCAGTTCTTTAACTTCATTATTTCTGTAAATATCTACGTATGTGGGTTAGAATAGCAAAGGTAAAGAACTTTTTTATAAGATAAATATAACACTATCAAAACTCAGGAGAATTATATGTCAGTCTGCATCTGAAATTTACAGAAAAATACACCGGTAGCTCTACGTGATGAATTTTAATACGTAAACTTCTGACCACGAAGACGGAGATAATTTCAGTAGCCGGAGACAACTTGGCTCCTGTGGCTCATGTAGAGAGAAGCTCGGCAAGGTTACAGGCGAGGCAGACAAGTTACATAAGCAGTTAATTGACAGGAATGGTTTATTTGTGTTTGTTAACGGAGATATAGGCAGATAGTAATTGTTATCTAACTTAAGGACGGTTTAGAGTTCCTATTACCCGCTTCCTGTTACGAACAAATACACATATCCAAGGTTACCGTCATCAGCTTCGTATTATTATTTTTAATTAAATTCTGATAGTTTTTATGTTAGATCTGTATTGAAATACTATACAAGTATGCTTTGAAAATATGCTGCATTTGTTGGATTGTTAAAAAGCTTTCCTCATTCAGGCAACCGATAGCCTGCATGGGATTCTATTTCCATCAATACTTAAACTATGATAAATAATGTCATCATGCATGCTATCTTAAGTAAATTCTTATTTTTATAGCACTTGATACGCATTTTTGATAATGTTAATGCATGCATTTTTTGTACTGATGTAAATGGCTGATTGGAGGTGAAATATGTGAAACAGCCAGCTGATTTATCTATTTCTATAACTATCATATTAATTTCCATACGAAAGATGAAATCGTTTATCATGAACATATTTTTATGACTGCATTATAATCTGCATGACTTACAGGCATAATATCACAGATTAAGTTGTCGTTTTGGACCAAATTGGAGTTGAAACTGCAAAGTACATGCTCTTACCATACATATAATAGCCTTGTACCTCCAAATATATGTTTACCGCATGCTAGGTAAAGTTCCATTGTAGTTTACACTTCCTGTACAACCCGGATAAAATACCTTAAAATCTCACATTTCCTTTGGTTTCCTGACTAAATCTAAGCAGTGAACACGGTCAAAGTAACCTTTCACAACTGGCACAAATATGGGAACGTCGAGATAATTAATAAATAGTAACATAAATATTAAATATTAATAACTAGTGAGACATGTGGAATAAGTAACTGGTTGTATAAAGTACGTGTGTAGTCAAAACAATGGTATATATTTTCAGGTAAAACCGCGTTAGACCACTATATAAGTCAACCATCTGTGATAGTGTGCCTTTAATGCAAAAACGATTCAAGTATATGAAGGCATTTCATCGTCACCAGGGGCCGTATTCACGAAAGGGCTTAAGTCAGTTTTTGAAGACCAAATATAGCAATAACTGACTTTCGTGAATATGGCCCCAGAAGCTATTTTTCTAACTACTTCAACGTTGAGTTCCAGTAGTTTCTTGTACGAAATGTTGAGTCTTTAAGGGAACCTTAGCTCCAGCCTTAGCAATAGTGTAGTCTGTGACTATGGTTGAAGTTAAAACTACCTGATGGTTAATAGTTATGCAGTTTCATCTTATCTGGCCAGATGTATGTGTTGTTTACTACTCCTCGTCTATGCAGATGACTAGCAATTCAGAAACACCCTGGAGGTCTGTCATCAGCAGAAGGACCTCAGTAGTTGAACTGGAACGAGTCGTAGGACACCAACACCGGAACCTCCAACATGTTGAACGTAATGATAAAAACACAGGGGTGCGTTCAAAGACGCAAGCGGCATGCAAGCGGCTTACCAAACTAGCTACTGTCTCAAGAGTCGTATGAACCGTCGATGAGACAGGGAACCAGTTTAGCTAAGCGTCTTTGAACACGCCCCAGACGTTCTGCTCATTGGACCAAGTCCAGCATCACTTGAAGGCACTATACTGGATCATCAGCCATCCGTGTCCACCAAACCTCCAGTCATGCTTGATAGCGTCAGATGAACCACACAGCCAGATTGCGCTCTTTCTAGTACACTTTCAGTATCAGCTGTATCAGGAGATGTCTGAACACGGCCCACAATAACACTAAGACTTGCGCTATCTCTCATCATGGCAAGTGTAGACTATTGCAATAGCCTACTTTCCAGATCTCCTAAATGTACAACTAACAAATTACAGTATCTTCAAAATAATTATTTATGATGGTCGCAACTCTCGAATCTAATGCATTTCACCAGTTCTGAAAAAAAAGTTACTTTGCTTTCAGATCGTTTACAGAATCAAGTGTTTGTCAGTGTATGTGTTAGCACCTGACTATTTGTAAGGACTACTTGACATGGATGTACTCACCTCAAGGTCATTCAGATCATACCACCAGAGTGTACTAAAGAGTGTACTATAAAGTATGACCACAAGAGCAATCTTCCTTCGCGTATGAAAATCTAACCTTTTCTTCAAGTTTTTAATAGAATACCAAATGTTCTGTTTTGATACTCTACTATTTACAGATAGTTAGTATGTCTTCTGTCATGCCCTATATCGTGTTCTCTAAAAGCATGCAAATACGTCAAATGGCAATGTCCCAGACGTTGCTAAAATACTTCCCTTTTGATGATTGGAACGAACATCTATTAGTTAAATATGATAGTAATCGCTTCAATAACAGTAACTAGGCTACCTACGTACATATACACTGTAGAATGGATTAGGTTTCAAAATGTATTTGCGTTATCACGAATTATGAACATCCCGTGAGGCAAACTATTAAGTTTTCATTACCGCTTCAATACACTGTCCAGTAACATGAAGAACCTGTTCTGTTCTGGTATCACTCCTCTTAATAATATGATCTCCGTATCTGACATTACATTTTTAGGAACCATTAATACTGACTGCATCAGCAAATAGTATGAAACATTACACATTTGCAATACGATAGTTTCAATAAGGTGCATAAATAAATGTCCTATATAGTTCGAATTATTATAGCATAGTAATAATAAGAACATGTATATAGAGCGCCAGCTTCACGCCTATGTAATTGGTAGAACTATTTCAGTAAAGTATAGCATTGTATGAAACCCCAAGGCATTCACGAACTGATACCTCATAATAGTGGGACGAACCCAACAAGTATTATCTTTTGAATTAATCCTATTTTTATTTCACATATAAACATCTTGAGCTGAATTCACTTTACTCAAGTGGGGCCGTTTCTGATAACAACCAGAGTACAGAAGACCCATAAATAGTCCCCTCTTTCCTTGCCGAGTTGATCCCTGTGGGGTTCAATGATTCTGGAGACTTTTAATAGCCTAGCATAAGTGGTCCTTCAACTGGGGAGCACCTCCGCCGGGAACAAGTAATTTAATTGCAACATGTGTTTTCTGGGCGAACCTTTAAACAGATCCGCTGCTGTGTGCATGCATAGACAGCACGTGTTCTCTTACATCGTATCGTGGATTATGCATGCATGTTACCGGTAATAGGAAATATCATTTTATTTACAAATATATTTTGGAAAGAAGCAATGTATATAATTATGGGGCCGTGTTTGTCATAAGATGTTCATGCTGGTCTCTTGTTCGTGCGGTTCGGTGAATTTGCCAGACAACTCAGATTCGAATCCCTGAACCCAAATAGTTATATTATATTTATATTTGACATGATTTGGCCCTAAAGTTATATCATATTGTTTCACCTTGGACTTGAATCTTGGACCTCACGGAAGATGCTTACTAAACTGTAACCGTTGGCATGATTGAAATTGAGAAAACCGTCGTGAACTTGAACCAGTGGCCTCAACGGAAAACCCATCATGAACTTGAACCTGTGACCTCATGGAAGACACATATTTAGCGTTAACCAGTGACCTCATTTGGGAACCCATCGTGAACTTGAACTTGTGACCTCATTGAAGACACATATTGAGCGTGAACCAGTGACCTCATACAGGAGAACTTCCATTTGGAACTTGAACCAATAACCTTCATCTTGAAATTCAGTTACGTAATCTCATTTCTTCCAACCCCCATGTGCGCATGCATGTCTTTCTCATGCAATGAATATGTAGATAGAGCACATGTCCTCAAGGCCTAAAACATGTAGATTCAAGTTTGTTTATGTAAACGAATATTGTAGCATCTGCCATGTCTAGCCCATCATGTGAAAGTTGTAAACCTACACATTATTACGCGTTGGGTGGATATGATCTTTCAGGATGGGTTTTGTTTCTGAGCCCAATCCCTGTCATCAAATGTCTATTTTCATAATTAAGAACATGATAAGAATATGATTAGACTTATTAATGGGATTTCGCATTTGAATGTTCTATGCTTTAAGGGGAAATTAGTTTCATAATGATACCACTATATCGCATAGGAAGCTAGTTGACTGGATATATAACTAGAAACCCAGATATAAATAATAATTACTGTAAATGTGGACATTGGCTTAAGAATGTGGTGCTAGAATTGTCTATCACTACTGTTTTAGAACATATTGTTCAGCAACGTTTAAATCCTGGGCAGTGCTAGCTAGGTAACTGTCATATAGGACACGTTTACATGCAAGAGAAGTTGAGCAGGAACATCTACATGTGCATCTACATGTGTATATTGTTAACAGTCAGCTTCAATAAACAGTGTTTTTATTTCTTTAATGCTTTTTAGCTGGGTCTCATCAAGTGATTAAAGGTAATACATAAACCAAACTTTGAAGTCTGTGTAGGTGGGCGGTGATGACTCACACCATTTGCATATTGGAGGTTTCTTTTGAAAGGTAATTGTTAATGAAATAGATAATATTGTAAACACGTGAGAGCTGGTCCACAGTAAGCTGTAGTACACGAGAGGTTCATACAGATGAGAGGAGCTTCACACTGTGCTTTATCTACCATAGACAACTTCCTTTGGATCCTCAAGCCAGTTTTAAAAGCCTTGCTATCTTACATGTGCTATATTATCTTCAGGAAGAAGAGTTCCTAAGGCTCTTTCCGAGCCACTTTTCTCTCTGGAACTCTTGTCTAGAGTAGTTCTTGGCTTAGAATTTGTGTAAATGTTTGTTGACGAGAATTTGGTGAGAAAGGATAAAGCAAGCTTGTTTCTTAGGATTATAAGGTAAGTTCTACACTACAAATTGTGTTTCTTTGTGGTATTGTATATATACAAGAGTAGTTAACTTTATGTTACTTCTGTTGCCAGACACATAAGGAATCGCATAATAGCCATACAAAATATCAGACATGGTTAATTTACTCATGTTATGGTAGTTATCATGTTAGAGAAAGACATTGATGATGAAAGCACACATATTGTCCAAACTGTATGAAATGTGAAATTGTGTGCCTGTAAGTATTTTTATAGTGCATGTATAACTTGTGAGATAGTGTACTACGAATGCTATTGCCATTGGTCGCCAGTGCTCATCAAATTATCCAACATTTTCAAGTCATGACATTGCCAATCAATTGACATTAGATTATTTAGCCACGACACATGTGTAAATTATATACTACTGCATATTTGTATATGTGTATGTACTCGTTACTTAAAATGATTCTCACACAAATAAACCAGGGCCCGTATGCTCGAAACTTCGTAAGTCCTAAAAAGTTTGTAAGTACTAAGACTTTGCCTAACTGGTTTTCTGCTTATGGTAATAACTGGTTTTCTGCTTATGGTAATTTTTGAAGAGATCTTTTCTCACTAAGAAGTTCTTAGCTAAGAAGTTTTGAGAATATGGGGCCAGGCCCCGAGATTACGAAACTTTTAAGGACGATTATATTTTCAAGCGCAAGTTTTATATACTATGGGGATTTATGAACAAAACATTGAGGAGCATGAGTTTGTACTCGAAAAACATCTTAATCCCAGGGATTCTCCGATGAACACATAGCAAGTCTAGATTACAAAATGGTTCGTTACATGTCAAAATAATATGAGATAGAATGATTGCTACACACACGATTTACTTTGACAATCTGAGAATATGGACAGTCAAATAATGTCCATATGTTGTTCCCTCTCTGTCGCTACATTCATGGACAAGACATGCCAATAGGACATACATTTTTAGCTACGTATGTTTTAATGTCTAATAACATATATTATTTAACGAGGTAAAAAACAAATCAAAATTTGTGTTGAACAAACCCTGAACCAAGCAACATTGAGAAGAAAAAACAACTTCAACATGTTGTACTGCTAATCTTCAACAAGGGCATATCTATTTTGGAAGTTTTCTAAGCAGTCCTGGTGGTATTATGTGTACAAGGCCACCCAGTTGTGACGTGTCTGTCTAGGTATCCTCAGATTTCTGATGTAATCCTTCATGTTATCAGACATTCTCATACTCGGATCATTTCCATGAATGACATCACGTCAAGACACCCACCGTGTGATTCAATCTTAGACAATATCTCCCAGAGTCGACATCTCATTTTTATTTATTAAAAAAATAAAATTTAACTGTCTGGTTTTTTTTAACCTCTTCCATGCTGAATGCCACCAGAGATTTCCTAATGATATAGCACTGGAGATTCAGCCAGCAGGGATAGCGTTAATGATATATATTGATTGTTGTTTTACTACAACTTGACGTTCAGAAGTTTCTCAAACTCTGCAGTAATGTATTGGGACTATATTGATTACGGGATTCGAAACCAACTTTTCTGGATAACAAGCTATCATTCATACTGACTACATGGAATCTAGAATATTCAACCAACTCTATAGTTTATGTAAAATGTGTTCATATCATTCATCCAGTAGAAGCAGCCAGAATTGTACATTAAAATATTAATACAACTCCATCAGAAGGAAAACAATTTACAACTAAATTATTAATAATATAATTGCATATATTTCATTCACTCTGTAAAGTCTAATAAGTATGTAAATATGGCGGGTTTTTTTTTACTGATTCTCCAAACAATGTGTTCAAGCTGTAGACTTATGAAGGTTCAAATTGGAATTGAAACATAATGTAATATATTTGGTTCCAATCAAATGTTTCGTTTCCATTAAATCTTAATAGCATCTTCCTTGTCGTAGTATTACATGTCTTTTAAGAATGAGTCGTGTAATTATTATTGTTATTGTGTTCATCCTATGGCATTATTGCTCTTCTAGTAGGTTATTAGGGGGTTGAACCACATCTGTGGAGGGTTTGAAGTAGTTTTCCTGCGAATAGCTCCTTCCTCTCACCATGGTGGCTCTGTATTGAGGTAGTACGGCTCTGAAATGTGGAGGTTTATCACTAGGGCTCAACACTATCACTCCTATCTAGGGCTCAACACTATCACTCCTATCTAGGGCTCAACACTATCACTCCTATCTAGGGCTCAACACTATCACTCATATCTAAGGCTAAACACTATCACTATATCAAGTGTATTAGTTAAAATAGAAGTCACGATTTATTTACTGATCCATTCACCCACAAGTAGTTATTCACATGATTACATGTATAAGCATATATTTTCAAGAATCATTTAAAGAGTGTTCATTTATTTTTATATCTTTTTAATTCCTTTTTTAAAATATTATTTTAGTACGTATATATAGGTATTTTATCATCTTTTAAACTGTTCATCCGGTTAATGTAGTGTTGATTTAACTTTTAAGTAATCACAAATTAATAGCTCAATTTAGCATGGTTACAATCATTGGTTTCTAAAGACATGCACAGCGCAGCAGAGATATGTCCATATGTGTCCCACACTCTACTACAACCAGAGACAATACTCCAACTGACGTTTCTTAGAGCCTTACCTCTTTTGATAGAGCATGATATTTACAAATTAATGTCAAATATTTACTAAATTTACATAGGAAACTTCATTAGAAACTTAACAACTAAGAATTCGGGATTACTAGTACTATATAGATCTAGCATTTTCTGTAGACCTATGGTTTTTTTTTCATAATTAGCCAATATTCCAAGAATCGTACTAAGCCATTCACAATGAAAATGAAATTGTTTCTCGATAATCAACATTATTGTTACCACTAGCTGTAAAGATTGATTTTAGATACATGATAAAAATCGACAAGGTTCCGTAATTTTGTCAACATGATCCGTTTTATGATTTTGTTTTTATCTATTGAAGTCAAGTGTAAACATGACTGTGTCACTGTCATAATGCAATAATGTGTAAATGGCTTATCCACTGTAGGCATTACCCACAGCAGAGGTTTAGATGATCGATGGTTGGCATTAGAGTGCAGGTATTGATTCTCACAGATGGTCGTACAGACAGAATGAGAGATTAATGGTCTAAGTGAAACCACTCGCAATTCACAGTCCAACTATAATTCAGAAATGCTGCCTCAGTACATCAGGTGATGACAGAATAGTTGATACAAAACATGACGTACTCTAAAGGTCATTTGTATTTTAAATCATTAAATGTAATGTAAAAGATTTTGGTCAGATTTTGTTATTGATAGTTTTTCTGCACTTTGCCAAGGTATATGACGTTTATGAAATAATAGAGAGGTTTCGCAAGATTACGGATACGGCTTGGTGATCAGTTTGTTCGTATAATATAGTATATGATGTCAGAGACTTGCCCGACGTGTAGTTTCCCGTTTCTGACCGTCCGTATTCCCTGGGACAGCCAGAAACGGGAAACTAGACTTCGGGCGAGTCTCTGACATCACATACTACGCACAAACAGATGACCTAACAGTATCCGTAATGGTAACCGTAGTGTTGCGAAACCTCTCTAATGTATGTACTCTTTCGAGTTGAGTGGACGAAGGAGGAAAGGTGAGGTGGAGAGAACAACTCGATGTAGTTTCTGCTTAACCTCTATTGTGACAGTTTTAAAACTGATATTGAATGTGTGCAAATTATTTTATACTATAGTATCCATCTAATTACTCATCCACAAACTAAGAAGGTGGTATATGTTTCTCATCTTCAAATACATTTCCACACATTTTACTAATTTTAATGTTTATTTTTCTCCTTTGAAGTAAATGATAATTATATTAATTAGTAGCCTACTATCGGAGTCAAAACGCAGTTGTTTTTTAGCATTAACTGATTGGGGTAATTGTTTTTAAATGTATTACAAAATGTTTTAGATTCACTTTTAAATAACTGAACTTTCTCAAAATACACCTTATCAGTAATACAAATATGCTAATGGTATTTGTCAGTTTTGAAGAGTTCCTACAGAAAAGCCGTCAATGGGGGCGGGGGAAGTACCTTATGTATGCGATAATTGCTGGAACACTCCGACAATTTCCAAGAATGCATGTTAAGCTTAGCAAATGTCATCCAAACAAAATTGTGATTTAGCTTGTGGGGAAATTCTAGAATTTCCTAGAATGTTACAAAGAAATGTTTTTTGTTCTGGCAGGCGTAGCAATAAAAAAATTACTTTCAAGAATATGGCAGTACTTCAGCCCAGAGTTTTTTCATTGCGTGAAATGTTGTAATAGGGAGATTTTATGTTGTCAGTTCCCTTTCGTGTCACACCTGAACAAAATGAAGCAAGAGCGCCATCTGTTGAGGAATGTTTGTCAGGCGATAGCATCTGAAGATTTGAAACCTTTGACAAAAACTGGCGAGTCAACATTTATGATCTTCTGTAATTGCTTTGGAACTAAAACACTCAATCCTCTTAGAGAGCAGAAACATGTTATGTTATTATCATTTTGTCTTGGCTCGAGATTCATTTACACCTTATTTCTTCTTGGGGGGTGCCATCCTGAAATAATGGAATTACTATAAAGGTTACGTGTGGTTTGAGCTTTAATATGAGGTTCTCCTGTTTATCTTCGTCTATTAAACGCCATATGCCTGTTGTCATTTTAGATATCAATATATTCCTTTTGTCTAGTCTTTCATGAAAAGTTGCGTGTTACTGTTAGATCTTCAACTTTGACATTTTCGTTTATTATTTCGTTTATTTTTCCGCCTGTAGTTGCTACAGAGTTTCAATATGCTATGGTGTATTATTATTTACACGTATTCCATCAATACAACACCACTTTGGCTCTAACCTATGTATATATAATTCTTGTTCTACGTGTTCTTAGTACAGCATAATAGTAATGATTTGTTTAATGATATCTTTACACCTTTGGAAAATTATCTCAATCACGTAGAACTAATTATTTAAGTAGCTTGCCTCTATTTGTGAGTAGGCCTAGCTAGTCTAGGAGGACTGAGCATTAGTAAATCATGCTGTGTTCTTGTACTGTCGTCTACATCAATGTATCTTGCTATTGTGTCGGTGTTCTGTCAGTTCCTGGAGATGGGCTCCGTGCCAAAGATGTCTCTCATAGACGTCTGACTTTCAAAGTGGTTAAAAAATTAAATGCCATAAAGATGTCAGCGGTGTTCAGAAGGGAGATAAGTGCTGAAATTCCATGTATTCTCGCACTATCGGCAGCCTGGCCTGTATAATGATGGAGGTACGAAACTGGAGAAGATAACTCTCACCTAGGCTTGACAGTAAAGCAAAAAATAATGTGTCATTCAATACTGAGTGTGATATATATGTTCTAAAGGATGAAGGGAACGACTGACTGGTTTAATTATGATTGTAGTCTTAAAGGATGAATGAATTACGACCAACAATGAATGAGTCGGCAATGAATGAATCACATAAATAGTACATTAATAGTAACTCATTTATAAGTGAACTGATACTGGTAATTAGTCAATTCAATTTATTCTCGAAAAAACACCAAATGGTGGTACATGAGAAAAGCATTCAATAATGTATAGTGTAAATAATAGTGTGAATTAGTGACAGTTAATGAGTCAACAATTGGAAAACTAACTTTTGATGAACCAACATTTCATAAACTAATACATGAATGTCAATAAAAGAACCAATAACACAATAATAAAGGAACTGAACTGACAAGGACTAAACAGATTATTAAATAAATGGACTGCTAATGAAGCAACAACACGTGGACCATCCTCTTACAAAGTCTATGCTTGATGACCTCGAGTCGTAAATAATGGCGGGAACATTGATTGGCGGGCTTTTGAGAACATTTGACTGCGTTGTTTAGTTGGTTTTATGGCAGCAGTTAAACTGCTGTGGTATGGATAGGTACCTGTTAACCCTTGATGGACTGGATGTACCACAGTGCCAGTGGAGGATAATAGACCTGCATAACGATATCTGGACACAGACGTTTGCCTTTACACACACAAACACACACACGCAGGCCTACACACACACCTGGCGAAACCCATAACACCAACAATTTTACTACAATTTAAGACAGAAGAATAACTGCAATATATATTGCAAGAAATATGAACTACTAGTATATTTGTTGAATCACAAAAGAAGGATATGTGAAAAGCATATGTTCATGAGCAGATTTTCTCCAAATATGTTCAACAAAATTGTTGTTGTTGTTGTTGTTGTTGTTGGTGGTGGTGGTGGTGGTGTGGTATTGTTGGTATTGTTGTTGTTGTTGTTATTATTATCATTATCATTAGTATCATTATTATTATTATCATTAACATTATCATTATTAGTAGTAGTAGTAGTATAATTATTATTATCAGTATTTATCATTATTATTATCAGTATTTATCATTATTATTATTATTATTATCATTATTATTATTATTATTATTATTATTATTATTATTATCATTATCATTACCATCATTATTAGTAGTAGTAGTGGTAGTAGTATCATTATCATTATCAGTATTATTATTATTATTATTATTATTATTATCATCATCATTATCATTATTATTATTAGTAGTAGTAGTAGTAGTAGTAGTAGTAGTATATGTAATATGTTTAAAATGTGCAAGACTCCACGTAGAAGGTACCTACTCAAAGTACTTCATCTTATTACGCCAGTTATATCTCTGGATCAGTGGCTCAATGTGTACTATGAAGTCAGTCAATTTCCCTTTCAAAATATTCTCATTTCCACGCAATATCCATACTGTTTATAATTCCTTTACATTTATGGCCAAGACATTACCCAATCATCACCAACTGCTAGAAAACATAGGCTGTGATTGAACCAAAACAGTGCAGTCCAGCGTGGAGGTGATGTTCCAAGGCAAGATCAGAGGAACTCACAGAAGAATCAATTCTTGAATTAAATCCCAGTTGATCCTTCTTGTATTATTTGGATTGTGAAAGAACTGCTTGATCGTATTTTGAAATGAAAGGTGTATCTGATAGTTCGTTTGTTAATTGTTCTTTTAAAGAATGTATTCTCATATAATTTAATTTAATACATTTTATACATTTGTATGGGCCTCGAACAAATAGTTTCTGGTTTTAGCTCACTGATCGGCTTTTTTGTATACCGGGGTATGTTTCTTTACTGTTGTGCAATTGACACACTTAAACAACGAATACTGGAACCTTTCCAATGATGATAACAAAAGTCACGCACAATTAAAGTAACTCAGCAAAAACAGAATGAAACTTTGGAATACTTTGAACATTAATCACTAGAACATTGTAAATGGTAAATTTAATTGAATGAACCAATGAGTTGACCTTTGAGTTAGATCCCTAGGGACCGATTCTCGAAACGTTCTTATGATCTACGACCTACGATCTATGACCTACGCACGTTCTTAGGCTAAGAACGTTCGAGAATAGGCCCCCTGATCTTGTCTCCAGTCTTGTTTTACCCAGTGACCAGGTCATTACCGTGATGTTAATTGCTAATGTGATGGTTTGGTGTAACCAGTTTAACAGCTGATGAGGTCACAGGTTAGAACGGAGGTCACGTCTGCTGAATGGGTCCTGTCTGTACCCTTCATAAAGCTGTAGAATTAAAATATTTGATAGGAGGATGGACACTAACTTAGAAATTAAAAGTGTCTGGTTTATATCTGGCAATGCCAGGAAATGATAAGAATGGAAATAAAATTGAACTGGAATTACTGTAAAGTGTAGTTTTTACGGTTTGTCAGTCTGTTTTCAAATTCTTAGCATTCACATTATTCAGAATTCCATGTACGGTTCTTTGGTACTCACAAACATTAATTATTCTACAATTATTTGTAGCAATATATGTTAACATCTCGTATGATCTAATATATATTCTAACATGAATACTAAAACCATGAAATAATGCTCAATTTGTAATACTGTAAAAGAGCCATTTCTTACGATCATTTAGGGGATAAAGGTCTACTGTTATGATTGATACCCTCTGATTTCCAAACAGTTGACCTTTATCCCCTAAATGATCGTAAGAAATGCCTCTTTTACAGTATTACAAATTAAGCATTATTTCATGGTTTTAGTATTCGTAATGAATATAGCCTGGCTTTATGACATTTACTTTGAAAGCCGATCACAATCCTAGTTCTTGCATCCCTGTAATTCAACCATAATATTGACAATCATATTCATATATCCAGTAGGCAGCTCTCCAGCTAAATTGATTCATGTATATACCCAGCGTAAAATAGAATGCTGTATTATTCATATAGATTGAATTGGATTGGTTGGCGATTTTCCCAGTAGAACACTACTACAGTTGATGTGTAATGTATCACAGTAAATAACGACAACGTTGACAGGTAGATTTTCTATTTGTGACAGAATTTCTATTTCAATTAGTAGATGGGTGTACTGCTTATTGTGAATGATGAGATATACATGAAATGTAATTATTATTATTATTATTAATGTTAGTAGTAGTAGTAGTAGTAGTAGTAGTAGTAGTAACAGTAGTAGTAGTAGTAGTAGTAGTAGTTGTAGTACATTATTATTATTATATTGTTGTTGTTGTTAGTAGTAGTAGTAGTAGTAGTAGTAGTAGTAGTAGTAGTAGTAGTAGTAGTAGTAGTATGATGATGATGATGATAAGAAAGTAGGTAAGAATGTATGGGTATTGGTATTGTGTAGGTAAGAAAGTATGGGTATTGGTATTGTGTAGGTAAGAAATTATGGGTATTGGTATTGTGTAGGTAAGAAAGTATGGGTATTGGTATTGTGTAGGTAAGAATGTATGGGTATTGGTATTGTGTAGGTAAGAATGTATGGGTATTGGTATTGTATAGGTAAGAATGTATTGGTATTGTGTAGGTAAGAAAGTATGGGTATTGGTATGGGTGTGTGATTATTGGTGATTGGGTACGGGTGTGTTGAAGTTGGTATGGGACTTGTGGATGTACATATGGCTGTATACATACCACAATCTCATACCATTGACCTCATCTTGATCTATACAAATTCAACCAAGACGTGCAGCAGTGTCTGAAAGCAAGCATGGGTGTGTGCATTTACCTACACCTTCATGAAGTAGAATAATCAGACATCGTCATGAAGTAGAGTAATCAGACACCTTCATGAAGTAGAGTAATCAGACATCGTCATGGTATTACATAGTAATTCTGGCAGTAATTTCCTAGACATACGAACAGATAAATTGATTGTGAGTATATGCCAGAATGGCAAAGTAGCGTGAAGACTAAACTGGCAGGCAGCCAGATCCACCCAGGGTTCCTCTCACACCTGCTGTAATTCCACCAGATACAATGGCAATAAACAACCCATTAATGAATAAAATGTAATTTGTTATTTCAAAGTTAAGTTATCTTAAATAAGGTTTCCCGCTGTAAATTGGCAATCAGAACTGCAGTGCTGGTCTTGGCACCTCGGAGACTGAGATGTTAATAAATGTGTACAGTATACACGTTCTAATCGACTAAAGATGATGCTCTCGCCAGATTCACGTGTAGATTCTGGTTTTTATTGGAAACAAAGATTAAACATATATTCATAATGTCACGGGTAAACAAATTAAACAAAGCTATAGATTGGCATTTCCAAACTTTCCAAACTTTCAATGCTCATCATTTGGTGAATTCCCCCAAGCCTAAACTGATGCTGTTGCTCATATCCTGGTGAGTTCTTCAAGCCTACAGTGATGCTCTAGTCTAGGTCCACACTTGGCATGTTACCTGTGTATAGACGACAAAACCAGCTTGAGGTATGATTCCTGCCAGTACAAATGAAGGGGTTAACAATTGTTGCCAGCTTCTGTTAAACACTGAAACCAGACCCAGCAAAAACATTTGCATTTAGTTACCGCCACACCATGTTTTCCAACCATCCACTATATTGGAAGCAGTTTAACAACAATTTGTCTTCATAAATGTCAAATACTCGGTTGTAAAAAACAAACTGTGCCAATTGCATAGAGAAGGAGAAGTAAACATAGTAAATAATACAGAATTGCTGCCTCATCAAAGTTCGGCAATATACCATTGAAATAGCGTTAAATATTGGGACACATGTACATGCGTAACCGTTTTTCTGCGGGGAAACCATCAGAAATGCCCTACTATAGTGATTGTTATAGACATGTATATTCATCAGAGATAACATTATGTAACAATCCCTTATTGAAATGAAATAATTATATGCATAACTGAACCGTAATTATTAAGCTTATATATATTTTTAATATCTCAAATTTTAGTTGAGTTTCGTGTTAGTTCATTATTTATGCTTGCTATTAAATGTCATTGAACATGTATTTATTGTACCCATATTTGTAAACGAAATAACGTATTTACGTAAGAATTGCGTAATGTTCTTGTCTTGACGTTGTAAATTCATTGTTTATTACAATGGAAATAGGTTTATTATTTCTCTGCAGCTGGCAAATACACCGAACGTCTTCAGACAAAAACAGATGTTATTCTGGATAGTTTTTACAATAGGCAGTCAGAACCTACGCTTTTCTAATCCCATTCCTGTCATATTACCAGAAGCCTTTATCATCTGTCAGCGGTCTGCCACAAACTAGGGCAATATTGGTAGATTATACCATCTGCTGGGCTACCTGGAACCTCCCCTGATCTGTGAGAAGCGAAAGTATCTATATCCGTAGTTGTCAAAAATAATATATTATTTATCAGCTTTAACAGAACTGATTTAGTAGTACGTGTGCATCATAGCCTTCATGAATGCATTAGAACATTGCCTTTTTATAAATGGGTATCTTGAATCAGCTGCATTAAATCTGCCATATAGTCAGTAATTAATGGTGTCTTGTATTTATACGCAATTAAATCTTCACTGTTCTACTCGGCATCCTCATTATTACCACCAGGAAGAGAATACAATTGCAGCAACACTTCTTGAACTATGGCACTACTACTTACACATTTGTATTTGGAAATTTTATTTATATAATTGTTAGAATTTGTTTCATAAAATGGTAGGCCTAGTCCACACCAGATGTAAATTAGAACACGTTGAGAAGTGACTACAAAATAACAAGCTTTCACTTCATTCTCTGATTCTTGTGTAAATGTTTTGTAATCCTATTTTTTTCACCTGTCAGATATTCAGGTAAGTTGTATCTTTGCAATGCTCTTTGGTCTTAGCACACCTGTCAAAACCCACTCAACTTGCGTATGTAATCTGTGGATCTTGGACGAGGTTAGGATGCCACACACTTAATGTGGGTTATTTTCTACTGTGGTGGCATGCTCTGCAACATTACCTATGACGATATGATTACAAAATACAATGTCTGTTTACGTAGAACTTTACCCAGTGTTGTAAAAGTAACGTTGACTGCTGTGCCGTTAGTGTTTCGTTCTGACATTTCGTCCCATGTAAACATATATTGTTTAGTCGTGATATTTTGAGGATAGTGTTGGCTGACTAAATAGAGTGTATGTAACATCAATCTGAATATGTTCACAAAATCAACAAAGCATATTTTATTACATTTTAGAAAATAGGTATTAGTTTCATCGTCAAGTCATATTTTTATTATTCTATGAAATAATTGAATCATTTAAAGAACCTTTTTTTCATATTTAAATTACATCGATATTAAAACTTCACTTAATTACCGACATAATAGTATTACATGTATTCCATTACCTGTGGGCTGCCATTAACAAGCTTGCATTTTGATTGATTTTACCATATAATATCCATTATGGAAATATAACATACCATTTATTTGGTATGCATCAGAGGAAGGACTAACTAAACTTGATTTTATCATTAATTAATTGATTGCTTTTGTTTGCTTACTTAAAGGCAGCTATTAAGCAGCATGATGATTGATTCAATGTGCAATGATAAGCTCAGTACTCGGTAATAATATGTTCGAAATATAGAATGTTTGCACAAATGATGAGCTTGGTATTTCTTCTTACTAAGGACATTAATAACATCTATCCACTTGAATTCCACCTTGAAATATATCATTAATGACAACAATTCAAGGAAGTTCTGTTCCATTCCTTTTTGGTAAAATAAAAGAAAGCTATAGATCGTATAATGTATTTTCCGTCTTAAAATATACTGTCACATCAGATTCTAACACATCAAGACTTCTAGATCATGTCAGACCACGTCAAGACACGTCTACCACATCATGACACTAAGACAGTTCTACCACACCAAGACACTTCTACCACACTAGGGTACTTCTAGGTAATGTCCTACTACACCAAGACACTTCTACCACACTAAGATACTTCTAGGTAATGTCCTACTACACCAAGACACTTCTACCACACTAGGGTACTTCTAGGTAATGTCTTACTACACCAAGACACTTCTACCACATCAAGGTACTTTTAGGTAATGTCCTACTACACCAAGACACTTCTACAACTCTAAGGTACTTCTAGTTAATGTCCTACTACACCAAGACATTTCTACCACACTTAGGTACTTCTAGGTAATGTTCTACTACACCAAGACACTTCTACCACACTTAGGTACTTCTAGGTAATGTTCTACTACACCGAGACACTTCTACCACACTAAGGTACTTCTAGGTAATGTGCCTTCGCGGATTCTGTCATATTACACCAAGACACCTACCATATCAAGGTACTACTAGGTAATGTCCTACTACACCAAGACACTTCTACAACACTAAGGTACTTCTAGGTAATGTCATACTACACCAAGACACCTACCACATCAAGGTACTTCTAGGTAATGTCCTACTACACCAAGACACTTCTACAACACTAAGGTACGTCTAGGTAATGTGCCTTCACGGGTTCTGTCCTACTACACCAATACACCAGGCAGCTCTACCACACTAAGATACTTCTACGACACCAAGACTTGCCAAGACTCTGCTATACTATTGGTTCAGTTACTGTCATGCCAAGACACTTCTAGGCCATGTCCCTGCATGGGTTCTGCTACTACAACGCACCAATACACGTCTAATATAAGCCATGTCACTGCAAGGCAGTCTCAATTCCGCGGTGGCCCCAATGATAATGGCAATTTATCTGTTGGTGGAATGTGACACCCTTGTAAAGTCTTTAGAACAAACAAGTTGTGATAACATGCTTAGCCACCGAGCTGCAGAGGAAAACACTACAGCAGGTGTGGTTATAGACACTGGGCATCTGGTGTAGGTCAGATCAGGAGGGTAGTACCTGTCTCCTGTGTCTCCTTGCGGCAACAATAACATCACGATAAGGTCAAAACAAGTGGATTTATTTCATTCACCATTGATAAAATCAATGGATTGTGACTGGACAAAGATAAAGAACAATACATAATATTATGATGGCTATCCTCAATAATGAATTGATATAAAATGTAGTTGTATAATTCCCTTAATCATGTTAATATATTTCAATGTTAGGATGCACTGAGCCAATGGTAGGCATCACGTTCTAACTGTGAGGTAATGCACTATATAGGCTAATCGTGTTTTCAATAGTAGTTCAGTTATTTAGTGTACCAATTATCTTAATAGGTGAGGACGAAAATCACAACTGCTAGTTATTGAGGCAGTTTTACAAATCAGTATGGAATGTTGATATGTATACCGATATACCTAGTGGTCTGTGAATAATGTGTGTAAATATTAGTGTACAGTGAATAAAATAATCATATTATGATATTGTATTTAAATGATTGGTTATGGTCATTATCCCAATAAATTAATTTTATCAGTGTCCTATATACAGGTCTAGATTCTTATCAGGATTGTTTGCATGCTGTATTAGAGTCTATTATCCTCTGACAAATCATGATACCATTGTCATTATCTTCTCCTATTTATTTCAGCATAATTGAGCCATAATCCTGGCCACGAGAAAGCATGCCTATTAATAGTAATTAATGAATCATATATAGTTGTGAGGGGAATAGTTTTGTGTTGTAATGCTCACAGAAAGTGATCCATGTATTGGAATACAGCCAATGCAGTCAATTGTCTTGTACAGAATTGCTCCCTTGGGACCACGAGTAGGTCATGGTAGTATGTACCTTGTATGGAAAATAATGTTGTTTTATCATTCCCCAGAAGTCAAAAGAAGCTTCAATGCTATCCATCAAAAACTGATCAATGAATAAGGTTTTTGGTGTCTATGGCTTATGATGAATAAAAACGTCAACCAAACATATCCGGGATTCGGAAGATTCACATGATGTATGTGATTATAGAAAGTGAGAACATCCATGAGACATAGTAACGTGACCTTACAGATCTTAAGCTATAAGATAATATACACATCAATTTATTTCTCAACTCCATTGAAAGTATATGCCGAGCTCATGACAATGTCTCTACAAGCAGCACATGAGTGTTTATACCAGAGCTTTCTAGTATACAACAACAACAACCACTAGTAGAACAACTGAACAAGTATGTGTATGTGGTAGCACATAGCCTCTATCAATGAACCAAAGACCAATGGGAGAGTCAATACAATTATCTAAGACAATAAGCTTGTTGGCGCCGGTGGTGGTTTGGTCCCCTTTGTGTCGGACCTTCTTGTAATAGTCTCATTAATCTCCCCCGCGGAGTGGTATACCCTGGTACCTGTGTACTGCACATCAAAGCCTTACCCTTGGCATCAATGAGACCAATCACATGCATCATTGCTAATGTAGCGCCGCCGATGTCTTGCCAATAACAACAGACATGTTGGTATTAATAATATCATCTTTGCCGTGTTAATGTGACCAATAGTACTGGTAGTTTATATAATTAATAACAAAAAAAGGTATGCTCAGAAGAAATATTGCATTACCAGTATGGCAAGGTTATGAAAGATACCGGTAGGTATTGAGAAGAAGAAAGTCAAGCCATGATTCAAGATATCCAGATGTTGAAGTTTAAATATTCCCCAAATTGTTCCTACAGGTGAATCCCTTTATAAAATACTGAGTTTCTAGGTGCCCGTTGCACGACGCTCTTGTAGGCTACAACTATTGTAACGTCAACGCTTTCTATTGTGGCGGGGGCCCAGTTACAACTATTGTAGC
>JAUTBV010102725.1:0-15590 GCA_032361325.1 Lepetodrilus fucensis | reverse complement strand
ATGGGAACTACGTGTGATTGTTATATAATCTTTCGGACGGTAGTAAACTGGACTTTGAGGTAAATTTTATTAGTCCGCATATACATTCGTGGCTATCGGTAAACTATCGTTTTCGATTGAATCCACATTAATAAAACACATCTGGGGTAATACATAGGATATTACACGATGTTCTATTTAATATCAACTTTATGTCCCTCGTGAAATAATTTTATTTGCACTCGATGAAGCTCGTGCAATAAAAGTATTCCACTCGGGACATAAAATTGATATTAAATAGAACATCGTGTAATATCCTCTATTTATTTCATGGATTAAATGTTCAATGTTACAGGTAAGAACAACAATTTTAAGTTTCGTTTTGTATATTTCACGAAATATGCGATCTACGCTTATCAGTCCGGAAACTGAGTATCGGAGGATATGTTATAACGATTCGTTGTCAGCTATATCCTCCACTATGTCAAACAGCTGGAATTGCTTGGAGATTGGAGACCAGGGTGTCGTTTCTCGAAGCTCTCTATGTCGCTAAGGGACCATAGCACTCTTTTTGCCGATAGCTAATACATTGTTAAGAGAGCTTCGAGAAACGATACCCAGGCTACTAGACTATACGTTACGTATCTACTTTAGTGAACAGCTCAGTTACATCAACTTCAGTGTTTGAATTAACGTTAACTGTTTGCTAACACTTTAGTAGGATCAATGCATTGCATAATCCTACACGTTACAGGGATATCCTCCCTTAGACACACTCTTCACCAAAGGAGGTACGAAGTGGTTCATTTCCGGATAACACTGAAAGTAATTTCAACGGATTTAGTAAAGAAACGAAAAATATTGACAATGGTAATTGGCACCCCCGCGTTGATTAATCGCTGAGAAAGACTTGGGACGTTCTTATTCGATTGATAATGCTTAAGTTGTTTTCTTGAATGTCACAATTATTTCTGGATTCTAGGTTCGGTTCCAATCCAACGTCAGTCACCCGTTTCGTTTGTTGTAGTAAATAAACTAATTTTCCAATTGTTTACAGAACCAACACGTCCTGAAATACGAGAAATTGCTTTCTACAATGCATTGCTGCATCATTGCTCTCCGATAACGGCCGTACAACCGAGGGAACGATTAGCCACTCAAGGTGTAGGTTTTCACAGGATTGAACCCTCTAATCCCTTTCTTGGCGACAGGTTGATGTCTGTGGAGCTTGAAAGTCTGGCTGGAGAAAGGATTGGAACAGTGTTTCGCTTTGCGCCCTTTCGATGTTCTTTGACGTTGTGTTGATGTTGAATATTGAGTGATGAAGCAAGCGATGTTCAGAAGATTCGTATTACCTTGGAATTAAAAGTTCCGGGGGAAATAACGTTGTTGTTACCTGGCCAAAATTTGGTCTGTGATATCCTGCTTAACTAAATTGATTTTGTTTTACCAAATAATTATTTTGTTAAGTTGTAATAATTTAGTTTAGAGTAGCTAACCACCTAGATTTATCTTTGTCTCGTTATGATAGCTACACTCATACGAAACATCTGTTATAATACTCAACTAAATTAATTATGGGCCAGTAACCTTTCTGAATATAATTGTATATATAAATTTAGCAACAACGAATCATTTTCAAAACGTCTACAAGATCTAGGTACTCTTCAAGAAGTTGCATTGGAAGAAGAATGACACCAGATTCTTCCAGCCAAGTTCCAAAATTTGGTAGAAAGACTTCCCACAAAATATATTCCGGTCCTTCATTTATTTCGTTGAGGATAGTGTTATACAAAGTATTGTAAAACCCCGCAGGGAAGAGGATGGTCTGTTTGAAGCCTATATTAATAAAACAACATCCGTTGTCATCGTCTGTGACAAATTGCTGGCATTCAACGCCGCGACGTAATGGCCATTAATCTAAAATGTCTGTGTTGTATATTAATGTGTTGTCGTTTCAACGCCATTTTCAAGTCCGTATATCACGGCGATGCCACGGAGGTTACTACTTTTTTCCGCTCTAGTAATTTGACATCCACCGTGGCTTTTTATGATAGTATTTAACTATCATGGCACTCCTGTACAAAGCGGCGTAATTCTTAACTAACCTGGGGGCATGTTCCAGAAGCCGTCGTATACGTAGCGACATCGTTATAGGTTCGGGGAGAAACACTTTGATGATCCTGAAAGAGCTCGGTGTTCCTCCACGAAGGCTTACCTTAACGATGTCGACAGGTATACGATAGCTTCTGGACCATGGCCACTGAACACCAACCCTAGCGATAGACTACACCGTTGCTAAGGTCGGAGTTAAGACTACCTTTATAGAATTGCGTAGTTTTGTGAAGGAGGCCCATGTGTAAAGTCAGAATATAATGCTAATTGTTGAACAAGTAACCCAATAAAGTCGCTATGCAAGATTCACACGTTTTATCCAGTAGGGTCTACAGAGTGAGTGAGTGAGTGAATATGGAGTTTAACGTCGCTACAGTACAGTACAGAGGTGGCACATTAACTCATGAATTCAGAACTGAAAATTCATTTGAAACAGATTTGATGTTCAGTAAAAAATATTCAGTTTCTTTCTATTTCTACTTCTATAGTTGAAATTCCCAGTTTGTGCACTATTTCAAGGTTTAGACAAGAAATCGATTCATTTCATTACAGCACAAAAAGTATTATGTGTATGTATGTTTTCGGATACGTTCAAGGAAAACAACCACTTTTGATTCTTTTCATTTTATGTATTTATTACAGCATAGAATCACAATATAGACAAAATGTACAAATACAGGTACAGACTTTGTTACCGTGGCACTTGAATACATATCCCAGAACTATATTCATTGCGTATTTCACTTGGAAAATATGCAATCTATGTAATACTTTTTGTAGTCTGTTCAAAGTTGATGCTAGTTTTTTGGAGTACAAAATTATTCCATGTTCAATGCTATTTCAAGTTACACATTTCACGATAGTGAAGCCAAGGTAACTTTGTCATTATGACTGTTTTACACTCACGTTCTTTGGTGAACATTAAGTCTTAACAACATGCTTAACAAACAACACACATTCACCGAAACATAATGCAAGGTGCCACCAATATGTGGATATGTATGCAAAGTATGTTACAACAACAATAATAGTTCAATGCAATACACACTGGGTGTAATATAAAAAAATATATTTCTCAGGAACAATGTTGTTTTTCCGAAAATATCGGTAGATATGAAATCGGCTGTTTTAACCTTCCTCACACTGCGAGAAATCAGTAATGTCTTCGGTTACTTTTAAATGTCCAGCAGGGAGTAAATTCAGCCTTCGTTGTAAGGTTTCATTTACAAGACCTCTTTGGAGGGCAAAATCAGAACATACTATTTGGTTGTATAAATATTGTCGTCACTATTTTGATTTGTTTTTCTGAAATAAAAATAACTGGTAGTCCGCACACTATAGCACGTTTGAGCACATATTTCACACAATATCAATGTCACAATCACTGTTCATTATGGCAATCTTTGGCAATAAGGGAACACATATGTTTTGTCTTTAGACACTTCATACAATAACGTCTTTTCCCAGAATCGTATCCTCCAGGAAGTCGTCCTGGTTTATGGTATAACTTCCGGATGTCGTCGTGCTGCAGTCTTCGTCATGAGACATATTTGAAGGCTGTCTTCGATACGACAACGGTCTGGAATATTCGTGAGACCTGTCATGGAATGTATTATGGCCACGTGGCATTAAATAGTCACGTGACATTTCACGAGGAACCCCAATAGCACTCTGGTTCCTGGCATCTCTGCCTTCCTGGAAACTGTTCGTATGCAGGAATCTCACGTGATTGTTTCTGGGGTTTGGAAAACCCATGTTTTGTTTTACGGGTGGAGGAAAGCACTGGTCGAACGAATGACTTTTGTTTCCTTGAATAGGCGCTTCCCATCGAGACAGGTGTGCTTCTGAAAAGTAAAAATAAAACAATAATTATAAATATTTAAGTTTTATCACCTTTCATAAAATGTTTATTAATTTCCATGTAGGCCTACATTAGGAGTCATCACATCAATTAGCTATCGACCCCAAGATCATCGTCATTAACTCTACTGTCTATCACAAAGGTGGGTCTAATGTGTGTGACCTGCTTATTACTAAAAGCGGTGTCTAATTTTCCGAGCCGACAAATGCTTTCTGAAGACAACAATGGCTGCCTAAAGACATCCTGTCACGTGTCCATTATTTTACCGCGATGGCTTCTGCATGACCAGTGCCTGTGTCAGATCAAATTTCGTCACGTGACAAAGGGCAGTACATTGCAGAAATTCCCCTTTGTCCCGGTCACAGAAAAATTCAGACCATGATTAAAGCTAGGAATAACTTTACTTAAAATATATGTAATTTTGCTCTTAGTTCTGCGTGATCACGCGGGTGATATGACGATGAATAGCGGGTGAGGTCAAACGTAATGTGTGACCAACTTCTCTCGTATATCCCGAATACCAGTGTCAACAGCCAGGTGTGATATAACCCTGGAATGCTAGCATGGGGACAAGTTGTTGTTTGTTTTATAAGTATTTAGTGAACTGGAGATCAAGAAACAACTCTGACACATAAGAATAATCGTACATTAACATGATTCTTCAAAGATATGCCATACACATACATCGCATCGCCACGGCTATACTGTGTGTGGTGTTCATGTCATTGTCAAGTTCCTAGCGAATGCTACCTACGATGTTTACATTATTCCATAATATTGCCATTTCCTGTTAAATAAATAAATCCATAAGATGAAGAAGAAACGATATATTGTATTCTAATTTAATTATCTATTTAATAGAACGACTGTAATTCTAAATATTCCCTGTAATCGTTTTCTTCAGCTAGGAACTACTTTAGACGTATCTGGTTTCAATCGGTGTCATTTATCATGTTTATACTCCGACATTTAACCCCAATATGTAAAACACACCACAGAAATCTGCGCTTAATTACTGGCTTGATCGACAGTATCACAAGCTGGGAGCTACTCGAGTAATGAATGAGAGCTACTGGTATGAGTGAAGATAGCATCGCCTTTCATCTGGCATATTGTTCTGGACGCGCGTCCACGTGTAGAGGTGCCCATGCTTACGACGAATCACTGGGACGTGGAGAAGTAGCAACGTGTTGGTCAAATGTCTATAATTACGATAACGAACTGACACATTAAGCATACGCCGAGTTTCAGTAACTTATTCCGACTGTCCGAGCCTAGATCTGTATCACAGGGGTGTATTGTCAATTTCAGAGTCCCATGAAATATGAAAAGATGTATATGAATATTCATCCTCGAGTAGGGGATATAATTTGAATAGGACGAGCCCAGATCGAGCTGTTGGTTATCTCTACATCCATGGATTTAAAACTCATCGTTATTCCGGGAAGTTGAATATGATCATAAATAAAATATTGACCTTTACTCGACCAGGAGTCGCATCAACACGCTTTCTTACAAAGAGATTTATTCAGTGCTTGAGTATGAAAAGCTATTATTATTTTGAATTATAGATATATCATACATTTTGGATCGACAATAAATTATCCTAAACACATACATACGAGATCAAAGATGCTTGCAAATTTACACCTTATTTCCTGTCTTTAATTAAGATATGTTTCGAACAGATGTATAGTATCAATTTTCTTTATGAAAATCCGACTAAGTAATTAAGTAATACCATGTTAATGCTTTAAATTGCTATCAAGTAATATAGGCCTACATATATTTACGTATGTTTTGCCTAACTGTAAAATGTAAAATTACGTACTTTTATCTAACTGTGTACTCATTTCCTCCTCGCTGCCACCTCGGCCGCTATCACTCGGTATTGTTTCCGCCGACGTATCGCTGTGCACATCGTCCAACTGAAATAACATTGAAGCAGCTATGAAGGCATGTTCAGCTGGAAAGTGTTATCGATGTTCTGTGTGCTGAGTCGACAACTCAGGCAGTCCTGAGGACCATTCTTGTTTAAATTGTAACGTTAGAATTAATATGTGTAAGAAATATTATCAGATTAAATACATGTATAATTATGTGTGCAAGAAAGAAATATCAGATTCAATGAATGTACTACATAGTTTGAATGTATGTGTAAGAAATACTTATCAGATTCAATGCATGCATACTAGATTGAATTATACATAATTCCTTAGATGCATTTTAACCATAAATAAATATACAAGCATGCAACTAGAAAAGTATAGTTTTTGTATTTGCTCCGATACACATTTTCAATATAGAGGTGAGGGAGAGGTGCAGTAAGAGATTTAGAGAGAAAGAAATGTTGAGATAGAAGAGAGAGTGGGGAGAGAGGGTGGAGAGAGAGATGGGAGACAGACAGAGAGAGAGAGAGAGAGAGAGAGAGAGAGAGAGAGATAAACAATATAGATAGGGGAGTGACTAAGAGAGAAGATAAAATGATAGAGCGGGGCAGAGACAGAGATAGGAGAGGGGGGATTAATTATATTGATACTCCTACGCTAGTATGGAACGTATCACTATCCCCTAAACACAAAGCAAACCCTATGATATCTCGGAGGCAACTATCCCTATTTATGCTATCACACGCATGCCACCCCTACCATCGTATGTCTTGATACTCTCCGGGATAAGCGAAATGGTCTCACTGTCAAGTTAAGATAGTTAATCACTTTTGACATTTGCGATTAAGACTTAATTTAGTAAATAGTTTAAAGTTTGTAAAATTCCAACTTGCATCTTTCTAACGTTTAAAATACTCTTATGGTGTCAGTGTTTTACCGACGAAACGTTTTAAGTAATAATACTGTTTTGATGAAGACATAAATATATGCTGACTATCTATGTAAACTTTAAGTGATAAATGATAATCATGTCATCGTTAGATGTCCTAGCAACGTTATCGCATGAAAACATTAGTATAGGGGTCAGATAACTGTGTTGCTTACTATGAATACTGTGGTTACTTGTTGCAGAGTTGGTGGTCATGCATTGCATGATTACATTAATAGCAATTTAACATTTTAGAATTTTTATATAATTATATTCAAATATGCCAAAATAACATAAAATGTAGATCTATCCTTACGTGTAAAATCTTTTCTTTGTCATCCAAGAAAGCCAACTTAGAATTGTTGAAGGTCAGGTCACGTGGTTTGGAATCCAAACTGTCATCAAAGCTGAAGCTGACTTCTTTCTTCTTGTGACCTTCACCTTGCCTGTCGTGCTGTGGACTGCTAAATACTCCAGTTTGTGATGGTTTCTTCACGCCCCTCACATCGAAGTCAGACTGTAACTTCGTCGTATCAACAGGAGATGAAATCGTTACAGATGTCAATGATTTTCCCGGGGAAACATGGCTACCGACTGAAGCACCACCTGTACTTGGAGGAGGAGACTTCCGGCGGTCAGTTCTCAGGACGAAGAAAATGGCGGCAAGGATGATGACGGATAAGATTATGGTCGATGCAGCAACAACTGCGGCGATAACGACGTATTTGTCATTTTTAGACTGAAGTGGTGCATTAACAAGAGTGTCGTTGCTGAATTCCACATCAACGATGAGGTGTGTTTCTGTTGCCAATGGCGGCGAGCCAGAGTCTCTAACAGTGATCGTCAAGTCGTACACTTTATCATTCTGAAGCTTCCATAAACTAGAAACTTTTGTTTCGCCAGACTTAGGATCTATGGAAAAGGCACCGTCCGTATTGCCTGAAGATATGTCATACACTAGAGACGAGTTCTCGGCAAAGTCGGGATCGTAGGCAACGATCTTTCCTATAACTGAGTCCAACTCGGGAGCTCTGGAAATGAACACGGTGTGATTGAAAGTTGTCGGGAACAGAATTGAAGGAACGTTGTCATTTTCATCCAAGACGGTAATGGACACTTCTGAAGAATTCGTCTTGGGTGTGTCTCCCTTGTCGCGAGCCAGCACAGTGAAGATGTATTTCCTCTTGGCTTCACGATCCAAGGACTCTTGAACGACGACTGTTCCGTTGGACAGGACCTTGAAGGGGATGATGCCATCAGGAGATTCGGCGATGAAGTATTCGATTTCTCCATTCAAACCAGCGTCCTGATCAACAGCAGTAATGTTCCCAACCATAGTATTAGCATCGAGATTTTCGCGGATTGAAAACTGGAAAATCTGTTTGTCGAAGACGGGGAACATATCATTGACGTCCGTAATGTGTAGAGTCACCTCGACTGTTCCCGTCTTTGCCGGAGAACCTTGGTCGATCGCGAGAGCTTGGAATATCACCAGAGCTTCCTTTTCTCTGTCGAACTTTCTGTTGGTTGTAATGATGCCCTTGACGTGGTCAATACGGAATGACTGCCTTTGGGAATCTTGCACAACATAGTACCTCAGCTTAGCGTTGTTTCCTGCATCTTTGTCTAGTGCCATCAGACTGACTACCGAATGTCCAATTGGGCTGTTCTCTGGGATTGACACGGTATATGTGGTCCTGGTGAACACTGGTTCGTTGTCGTTAACATCAGTAATTGAGATCGGGAAGAACCCAAACCCGGCCAAGGGAGGACTTCCTTTATCCTGACACACTACACTGACGTTGTACCGAGACTTGGCTTCGCGATCCAGAACACTGTTCACGAGTACCTTGTACCTCTTCCTCCCAGACAGTTTCTCCAAAGTAAAATCACCGCTGGAGATGTTGCACGAAACGTCGCCATTTTCACCAGTATCAGAATCCTCTACTTCCACATAGGCCACGAAGAATCCAATATCAGCCGCCTCGGAAACGGTGTTGCCCTGTGCCAGAGTGTTGATCTTAACAACAGGTCTGTTGTTACCAGAGTCCAACACAGTGACCGTCACAACTGCCTGTGTCTTGAGAGGAGAGTCTCCACTGTCCAGAGCCTCCACGATCAAATACCGCGGAGCGTCTGTTTCGTATTCCAGTTTCCCGGCCACTCTGATCTCGCCGGTTTTGGAATCGATAGAGAAGAGAGACTGGAGTTTTGAAGACTGGAGGTTGCTGAACTGATAGTGAATCTTCCCATTGTCTCCAATATCTGGGTCATCAGCCGTCACTACGAGAACTGTAGAGTTGATCGGGTCGTCTTCTTTGACGCTCACGCTGTATGAGGAGTTCCGGAACTGAGGTGGATTGTCGTTCTCGTCCATGACGTTGATGGTGACGGCCAGAGTTCCCGACTTCGGACTCGATCCACCGTCCAAAGCAACGATATCGAAGGTGTGCTGTGCAGTCACCTCGCGGTCCAGCGGTTTCTCAAGCCTGAGGTTGATCACGGAACTGCCGTCCAAGTTCTTCTTGATAGTCAACGAAAACAGGTCCTTGTGTTGAGACATCTCGTACCTCTGGATGGTGTTGTTGGCCATGGAATCGCGGTCCACGGCGCCGCTGATCTTCAGTACGGTTCCTACGCTGGCCAGTTCCGATACGTCCATAGTTATGTACGTCGTCGGGAAGGTCGGAGCGTTGTCGTTGATGTCTTCGACGTAGACGAAAACCGTGGCCACGTTGGAGAACGTGTTGGTGGTAGAGTGGATGGCAACGTCGAACTGGATGCGGCAGACCTCGGTGAAGATGCACAGCTCCTCTCTGTCGATCCGCCCTCGGACTGTGACTGCCCCGGAACCGGAATCTATGTTGAATAAATTCCCAGGTTTATTGTTCTTGTTCAGGATGCCGAACTGAAGGGTTTGCCTCTCAGGTTGAGAGACGTTTTGGAACATCTTGCTGTCTGATACGTTTCCTATGTACGATCCGATCGCTCTCTCCTCCTTGATCCGAATGACGAGGTCAGGAGTTTGTCCCAGGCATGCTGCCCACGTGAACATGAACAGTACGACGAGGTTGCGCCACATGTTGATGTCGGGGTGTCTAGACACGGGGTTTCTGATGTATTTTCGTCAAACTGATCATTACAAGGATGCCAGTTCTCATTGATGTCCGGCCATTCTGAAACAAGAATTAACAAATTTAAGGATCATTTAAAAAAATATTTCATCTCGGATCTGTATAAATCCCTGCTTGATAATGTATGGTATTCAACTGCTTGATCATACGATATTACAATTAATATATATCGTCGCAAATGGGTGGAAGATTCTCGCAGCGACGTTAAACTCCATATTCGCTTACTCACTCACCAATTATATATTTCACTATCAATGGCATCGTCATTTTATATTGGATGAAACTTTTAATAAAGTAATATCCAAAATGACAGGTTCCGAATACCGGATGGAAACAAAGCATCTAGTATCGGTTCATGATCAGGAACTGCAAACAGTTATCATGGTTATCGAAAAGTTAACGTAGTCAAGGAAACTGTTAAAGACATACCGAAGAAACTAAAACTTTGGAATAGAATTAACACGAAAAGATAAGATAAGCTTGCTCTCATATCAGGTGCGAACTATTATTTTATAAGTCTTATGTCAAAGGCGTTTAATCCCTCGTATATCTTCTTGATGAGAAATCATGAAAGAAAGTGTGAATGGTTTGGCAAATAAATTAACTGGGATACCCAAATAGTTGTTTGTGTAACGTATATCATCTTGTGTATATAGCATTATCGTTGGTTTGCTTGTTTAATCGTAACTAATTTGGGTGTACGCATTAGATGCAACAGTTAAAACAAGGCGAGCTGTATTCTTTAGATCCACACTTCTCTCAAACATTCAGCATTAGTCGAAGTGTGTGTCAATATATGATATTACTTAGGAAAATCATTTCAGCTGAACGAGTTGTATAGATTTGTGAAAAGCAGGTAACTCTAAACGTCCAGTCAAAAGACAATAAACGTTAGCGTTTAAGCTTGTATGTAACTCTACCATTACACACGATTGACTTCGCAATCCACCAGACTATACCTTGATGCCTATCATATTTGGGGAAACATTTCAGGAATATAACAGTTGCGAGCCAGCGAGCTTAAACAAAGTAATATCTGATTGTCCTTGTTGATAACAAGAAAGATCTTGACGCGCGAGTGTGTGTTACATAAAACTGGAGAGAATCCTTCACAAAACGTTAAACCACCTGTAAGAAGACACGCAAACAAAAGCTACCCTCGCGAGATGATACATCGGTGTTGGTGTTGGGGTGAAAAGGGTGATTTGGCCCTGTTATTACGATAGCTCGCGAGAATAAATGGCCTTTACCTGAGACACCAGCAACACATGGCTACAAGTAACTACTTGGTGAAATCCTCTGCGTGTATTGAACAAATGATCGGAGACATATAAAAACACATAAAAGCTTCAAGTAAAAGGGATACAGGCTAGAATGGGCATAATTGAGTGTGAAAATAGTGGTGGTAGTGGTGCTGTTGTTTGTGTTCGCTCAGTAGGGGCTGAAGGACGGGGTTCGAGGCTCGCCACAATGCCTCGTTATTCGGCGACATTCGGGTCGTGATCTTTGCCGCATAAAACCTGCTGGAAATATTAACGACTCCACCAGTCGTTTAGTTTGAGAGGTGGCTATTCATGACATCTCCAATGCAGAGTCGGGGATAAGTGAACCGTGGGTTAGTAGATATTCAAATAGCCAATAAACAGAAACGAGCTTCGGCATGGATTTGGCGGTCCAATCGGTCAGAAAACCGGATCACCATTACAAAATTGTATAAAGAAGTTAAATGGCATGCGATGATATTAACAGAGGCCCAGACTCAGTGATAACAATATGAATATACATCGTTGAAATATGTAGAACATTGAATCAGTTGTCATGAGAACTGTAGCATTTTTTCTACTGCAGATTTATGTGAGGTAGATAAGATAAGTGGCTCACCGCCACATTATATTTTGTAACAATGCGGTTTTCAAATACTAGTAGGAATAGCCAAGACATCGGTTACACAAAAGTATCCAGACCAATATTTTGCCATATCAGCGTAGTCAATATTCAAAAATACCAACCAGTTGTGGTTCAATTCTTAATGAACTTCAACTAACCTCACCAGATGTCTAAAACATGCATGTAATTTAATCACATGTGCACTAATCAACCGGAAATGCATGAAAGAGTGATATGTACAGTATATGCACACGGATAAAACTAAATGCTAGCGTGGTGATAAGTGTCAGCGAATTCAAGGCGGAACACTTATTTTACATGGAAGGCGTATCTGGTGTTTCTGGTGATTAATAATTAAATATGTGCATATTGTCAATTACAATAATTATTTATGTATTTCGATACGCATAGACGTGTGAAAGGGCGCGTAACTTGTCATGCGTAAAAATTATAGTTACTGCAGATATTTTTAATTTTAGAACCTAGTTAAAATACTAGCATTAAGGTAAGATATTAGTTCTGTACTGTATGAAGTGTCATAGTATTTAAAGGTTTTAATCATTAATGATAAAAAGGATATGTAACGTAAACAGAAAATAATTATATTCGTGTTGAAATATGGAGCGAGAGAGAGAGAAAGAGAGAGAGAGAGAGAGAGAGAGAGGGAGAGAGAGAGAGAGAGAGAGAGAGAGAGACTAGTAAATAAAATGTTTCGTATATGAAAATGTCACAGCCATTTACTAAACCAATCAATTACATCCATGTATATGTAACACAATCACATTCACAACACTTACCGAAAACAACGTAAAGTCCGTATTAAATACAAGGTACAGGTTTATCCAAGCAACTCAGCCAGTATGACCCGAATAGTAATATACCAAGAAGAGACGCTGTGCGTTACCTATCTCCGCCCAATAAGACACTAATCATTCTTCTGGTGACAAGGGGAGACAATACATACAAAGAAGCTCTTCACGAGACCTGCCTGTCCCCTGAGACGGAAGGTCGGCTGACTTGACATGTCATACTCTGGGGACAACCTCCCCGTTACATCAATATAAATGCCATATTGTTTCAACGAAGCATTTTTATGACTGGAGGAAATGTACCGAAGGGGACTAGTAATTCGTGTAAGGAATGAGTAATGTCCACGATCGCTTGGCCTCGGGATACAAGCGTGGTCAACAATACATATATTTGATCGGATGATTAATCTTAACAATATTAGTAAATATGTTCAGGTGTTATCAGATATTATATTTCATTACATACTGTATTTGTCTAGGTGGAAATTGTGTCTATATTTCGAACTCGCTGTGTTCCTCAACGAAAAACTACATAGTTGTGTTTCCGTTTAAGCTAGGAGTGCGACAGGGCTAATCACTTTGTCCTATTCTTTTCATACGTATATGTACACACGTATAAGAGTTTACTCGGGGAAAGAGATGAAGAGTAAATATGCCGTTGAATAGGATCACGTCGACTACCTGGACAAACGATACATTCATTTGCAATATTTCCAAACAACCGTTACACGCGAATATTAGTTTAAACACACCTTGGATAAGGTGTATGTGCAAGGGAGTGCTTGAGAAGACACGTTCTAGTAACTTAAGTTCCCTATTTGTGAGAAAAGGAATTGATAACAGTCGGCTTCAAGTAATACAATACCTCAGTAGTAGTATTTCAAGTGTGAAATAATGTGAAATAATAACTTCACTGGTATTTTCAGTTCGGCAGTGCATATACACTGTATCTTAAAATATTTTAAGACTGCATCATAATATTAATAAATGTATATGGAATACCGTAGTAATGTATTGGTGTGTCTTGATATGGTCCCACCACTGAGAAACTCGTATTACCCACATAAGAAAAAGTCAGAAAATCTCATTGTATAAAACTGCAGTTTATGATCAAAAGACGTTCAGCATGTTGGTAAAGAAGTTACTAATGAAAACGTCATGGTAGGACATGGGTGCCACATGTACACGTAGGTGTCTCTCCTAGTAATGAACTCGTCATATTACGAGGAGGGTACCACGTACAGATATGACAAAGGAGAGTTACTGATGGAAACGTCATGTTAATCCTAGCAGCTCGTTGGTTGGCGTGCAGATCCTACTCTGAGTCACAAAGCGCGGACTGACACCGGTCTACAGATTCCGGTGTAGGTGTATTGCGTTATGGAGGAAGCAACATCAATGAGCAAGTCCTTCTGACAGTGACATGCTCATCTCTCATCCACGTCCGTGTTGACAGACGGGTCAATGTTGTTATGCAGGTTTTGGCGTAACAGTGCATACTCTGGTATTACTAGGCGTGTTATCTCCAGGCCCATATTGAGTATTTTTACCATTGATATATATAGTATACAATGAGTTTCACAAGGTAGTATAGTATTATTTACAAACATATTCGTACAGTTATATATTTCATTTATTTATTTGTTAGACAAGTTTAATTATCATAAGAACATTTAATTAGCTCATAGTTTACACCAAATAAATTCCAGTTATTTAATATATAAAAATAGTGAATATATGAATCATTAATTAGAAAATGGATAAAATTATCAGTTTTCCAATGTAAAGTAAATATTGATATGCATGTACAACAGATACAAAATGCACCAAAACAAAGCTATTAAAGTGGTCTAAATGTTGTGAATTTCAGTCAATAATTGAAGGCTTTAGTCGATGGCTCTCACATGGATTAAAACATCAAATCACCACGATCCTAAGACCTCGGGCAGTGTTCAATGATCATATAAAAATGCCACGGTAATCCGTGATAAAATAATTAGGTAGCAACTCCACCCATTGAAAATATATATTACCCCAATTCGGGATTACTACGCTTAACAAAATAAGAATAGGTAGCGAGTGTATTTTGAATGGCCGTGAATTCCACTGCAAGTGAGAAGTGACCGGGGCCAATTATGAGTGACCAGGGCCAATTATATGTGATTGACAGATATGTACAAGTAAGTCAGTATGGTATGGTATGTCTTGCCTATAGCATATGCCCATCGGTGGTGAGACCATTATTGACATGTAGATGACTGAAACAAGTAGTTAATCTTGGGTCCATATATGAAATCGACATGCATGACATATGACAATGATCACTCTTGTGGTCAGTGTCATAGATTGCGCAACGTCAATCATCCGTGAAATTAACCCCATAAAGTCACGACTGTAATGACGAAAATATGCTGGACTACGGACACAATGATTCCATATGTCTACAAGTGAAAGAAAAGATTGTTCACCCGTCGCTAAGGAACCTCAGAGGAGAGGTTCAGAAATCGACTAGATTATTTTTATGCAGGTATTAGGAAATGATAAATGTACTACTTGAAAGCGTGGGGTAAAACCCATTTGAGCCGTTAATTCTGTTTGCACGACTGTTTTATTACGAACATTAACACATACCTGTCGACATTTAACATAGGAGCGGCGACTACAAGGCTGAATTTAATTTGAATATGTCAGTTTCATGTCTTTGTACAAGGCCACTGTTTTCTTATTATTTTTTACTAAGATATTGTAATTGGTTCACTTAATAAGAATATGCTGAAATATACTTATAATATATAGTGTTGTTATATACTAGTACTCCACGATTCTAATATGAATAATGTACCCAAAAGAGTAAAGTAAAGTGAATAATAGGCAATGTAATAATTGTATTTATCACATAACATAGAGTTTTAGAGTGCAATAACACCCATTCAATAAATATAAAATATTGCACTAGTGCAATAACATAACTGGTTCCCTGCCGTAGAT
>JAUTBV010102703.1:0-15592 GCA_032361325.1 Lepetodrilus fucensis | reverse complement strand
TATATATATATCTGTTTGAGCGTTAGTTTCGGATCTTATTTTAACGAGACTGATGTCTTTCTACTAGTTCAGTGGTAACGTTAGAGTAGCGTATACGATGTGTCATGATGACCACTGTTAGCATGTATGTACTATTATAACTACCTACATATACCAGTATATATCATATGCCTACCTAGGATTCCGGTCACAGTCATTGTGGGCTTCTGGTCAACTTCCATGACGGTTAATGTCTCCAGATACACCCTGAGGTCAATCAAGTTATCCCTGAAAATAATAATGATGGTAAATGATTCATAAAGTATATTGATTGCAATTGCATACTAGTATATGGGTTACAGGGTGCCTATTATTAAAGGCCTATAGCATTTATTTGGGAGAAATACGGTTGAAATAATTTGGTATAAATTAAATATATGTCATAACAAGACTATTCGAAATTAGGCCTACATGCATAATTAGTGTCATTGAAATAATATATCAGTTTTCACTCTTCATATGCATGTACTGGTATTTGGCGAGTGGTAAATACATGTAAGAACCGTTATATTCGAATCTGATTTTAATGAGACTGTAGGTATAACCAGTCTTTTATAAAATTATGTGCGGGTTGCCGAAACATGTTTTCGTTTTCTTTCCGTTTTCTTTTCTTCCTTTCGAACCTTATAGACGGTGCTACTTTTTAGTTTTATCTAGGCCTACTATATTTAGCATGTTACTGTGAATATTTAATCATCTGGGAAATGACTTCCTTGCCTGACGCAGTGTAGAATAGCATAATCTGTATACTAGTATATACTTTATGTAGTTTTCGTTCCTGGTGACGTTTCGCAGAAACATCAGCCTCGTTATGAACTTGGACGCGAAGTTGGCCGTTGATATTGTGGGCTGATATTTCGTCGATTTGCAAGGTTTGGGACAGTCGCATTCTTTGTCAAAAGTTAACATCAGCGTATCTGTGAAATACATTCGTTAACATATTATTACGAAGTTATCTTCACCGTAACTTATCCTTGTGGACACACAGACTGCGCGGTCTATATGTAGATATAGCGTAGTGGCAATGTAGGCCTAGTATAAATCAGCCTTGGTCTGTCAGTACCAGCAGGTGCTCGCAGGTTTACTGCAACATTCAGCGGTACGGATGCTGATATGAGGGTTTCCTCCTGTCCTAAACTGACAATCCCTGATATGTGAAATACTCTTGAAAGCGGCTTTGAACAGCTATTTAACAACATAATGAAAACTGGACACAATATTGCAAGGAGGAATTGTAATCAGTATCCGATGTGAAATAGTAAATTGGTGTCCATCTTGTATTGGGCCCTTAATATCATATATACTATATAGTATAACATCAAATAACAAAGGATGTCAAATTAATGCACGTACTTACCCAGAGTAGGTAGATAACAATGTGTCAGCTCGGCCAAAGAACAAAGTCGCTCAGGCCCTGATGAAGATATAATTAGGGGTATATATAATTAATTTGAATGTCCGTGCACACACTCGATATTTAATTTCCTTATTATGTGATTGATAGGTCTATACTATCTCGAGAGAATATTTATTTGCCAGTTAAATATCATACTAACGGTGGAGTATTATATATATATATATATATATATGTATTATCACATGCATCGTATATATTACAGTAATCAATATGGATGGCTTCCTATTACTATAGTATACAATACATTATATTAGTAGTAGTAGTAGTAGTAGTCAGCTGGTAGTATAGTAGTGTGTGTGTATGTGTGTGTGTATGTGTGTTTGTGTGTGTGTGTGTGTGTGTGTCTGTATGTAGCCTGTGTGTGTTTGTGTGTGTGTGTGTGTATGTAGCCTGTGTGTGTATGTGTATGTATGTGTGTGTGTGTGTGTGTGTGTGTGTGTGTGTTTGTCACATCTCTTTCTATTTCTAGGTGTATGTAGAATAATGGATTCACACAAGATTTAGGCCTACATATTAAACCTTCAATGAACAATGCAACTCTAACATAAACTTGTCTCGGAATTGTAAAATCGGATCCTTTAGTTTCCGGCTATAAATGTATATCAATGTCCCATATTTAAAAATATCACTTTGGGCCAAGTGACTCTAAATACCTGGCTCGAGGAAGTATCTGCACCCACACGCATTCAGAAGTTGCGTGAGGAAGCATTCTCTCCTACAGACATCGCCGTCGTAAGATAATCCAGGATAACGCTGTACGGAGTTCTGGAATTTGGAGGAATCGGTGTTTGCGCACTCCATGTAAGGCGGCCCCAGCGACGTTCTCTGCATAAGAAGAACACATCCTCAATAAGTCAGGGAGCATGGCAATTGTGCAGCTATTGAATACTTCCTCAAAGTGTGATGGTTCTCATAGTTCCCGTTTCACGACGGCTTCCTGAGGTTAGGAGCTCCTAAAGTGATGGCCCCAACAAGAATTATCGAATTATCGTTTCACGATGACGTCACAAGTCATATCTCTTCTTAAATCGGCATTTAATATTTAGGAAGTGATAAACTGGGTCATAACTAGAGCTCCTAACTTTTAGGAGGCCGCGTTGTGAAACGGGGGCCTGTTTATCACCTCGTAATTTAGATGTCGATTTAGGAAGGGATAAGACTTGTGATGTCGTCGTGAAAGACTAAACTTCTTATTACGAGATGATACTTTTTAGGCCTGGTTTAGGAGCTCCTAAATAGTTGTAGAGACAGTCGTGAACCATGGGCCTGTAGTAGCCTATACATAACATGCGTCTTCCTCCAGGCAATGTTATGATATAATAATAGATCCAGAAGAGATTTAGAAAAACATAGCTGTTATTTGAAGACACCATGGTAGAGCAATGGTAGAACATTGGACTTCGGAGCCAACGGCCCCCATCTTGCCTAGCCCACGTGACCTAGCTCGACTTTCTTCGTAGTGTCCCTTGGCCCGTTTTCCTGGCACATTAAGATCAAAGCTCTGCGGACGGCATCGATAGTCCAATCAGATTCGTCCTAAGCTCCGCCTACTTTGCACTCACAACAACAAATGTTTCGCGAGTCTCGTCGTCATCTCATATACGTTGGTCACTGGTTCCATACACGGGTGTCATATAAAAACAAGAACCTTTTCTCTTGAATGGCTCCACGGGCTTTACTTTGATCTGATTAGGGCCTATCTGTTTGACATTCAATCCCAAATTTAGTTTAGATATTGCTTACCAACTTCTGCAGCGAACTTCTCGCCATTTTGGACGGTTAAATCTGCCTGCCGCAGTTAGGTGGGGAATGATGGGAAGGGCTATAATGTAGTAAGTGAAGCTCGGAATTCTACCCTTCCCTAGGGGAGATGGTCTATTACCTTTCTGACGCGATATTGATCATGGGATGTGCTGTACCGTGTTAATTCATCATCCTTGGTCTGTCAGTACCAGTCCGTGCTCGCAGGTTTACTGCAACATTGAGCGCTACGGATGTTGCGCCATGATATAAGTTAATTTATTTTGAAAGCGGCTCTATAGCCCAATTAAAAATAATAATAATAATAATAATGCCTCCTTACACAGAAACGTAACTTGTAAGAACCGTCACCGAGTCTGCATTGCAAGGATACCTCCATCTCCACCAGATGTCTCCGTTTACATACCTTCTCTATACTGACACCGACGAACGTTGAAGTTCCGGGCTGCACGAAGACACCGTGGTTCGCCATAAGCGGAGGTGCGTCCGCGTCGTGGATGAGAACCTGAAGTAAGCATTGAATAGAGGGTCAATTTCACAAAGCGACTGTAGGCTACTATATCGCTACGATCACTACACTCAATACTTATCCTCCAAATTACGAAACGTTTTTGAGAACGATTTTATACTCAACTCAACTAATATCAAATTTTAGCCTGAGCATGATATCATACTCAAAATATATTATTATGATTAATTATTTATTATTGTTGTTGTTGCTGTTGTTGTTATTATTATTATTATTATTATTATTTATTATTATTATTAGTAGTAGTAGTATTATTATATTTTATTCATCATTATTATTATTATTTATTATTATTATCATTAAAATTATCGTTATTATTGTTATTGTTGTTATTATTATTATTATTATTGTTTATTAGTAGTATTATTAATTATTATTATCATCATCATCATCATCATTATCACCTTCACTCCAGCCTGTGTGGTCTTGGAGTAGTAGTACTCGTCCTGCTCAATGTTCATCACGACCCTCAGACCGGAAACGGGCCCCGTGAAAACTGTTGTGAATTTCGTCGTGGCATTCCTGTTGAACGTGAAGCAGTACCCGAGATCTGTCAGCGTCCTCGTGAATACCTCCTCGCACGGGATCTTGCGAGACTTCCAGTAGCAGATCTGGAACATCACCTCCATACGGTGCGCGGCGAAGGACGCAAAGGCCGACAACCGCTCACCAGTCCATTTCACGTCCGCGCTTCTCACGTTCACGAAGACGGTGTCTTCTACGAATTCGTTCTTGATTTCGTCGAATTCGCTGACATTGTAGAGCAGGGTGTTCAGCTCGACATCTTTGGGAACGCGGGATCGATGGAACTGGTTCAAGTTGCAGATCGTCACGGCAGGGAAGTCGAGTTTCGTGTACACATGCGCAGTGACGACGGTGTTGGAATCAAACCGGAAGTAGTCGACCATGTCGAAGTACACGAAAATTCCAAGAGATATTCCCATTCCTCCGACAAGGAATAACCACAGGAATCTGGAATTCAGGAATGTGCTTAACGTGCCTCAACTGATTTCCATCCGACCTTCATGGTCAGCATGACCGCTCTATTCGAATGGTTTATATCGTTATAATTGTATACTGTAGAGCTGAATGGTCCCGAACTATCGAAACTACTCCTGTGTTTAGAGAATGAGTAATAGTATAGCTTATAGTTGCGAAAGTAGACTACTAGTATGTATTACACTAGCGTGATGTTTCAAAGTGTGACGTATCAAAACGATATCCACCTATATAGTTTGGCATGAAATGCATTGACACCCCTATTTCGTAGATTATGTCGGTAAATACTACATGGAATGAAAAAAAAAGAAAAAAAATCCATTTTCTTATTTCATTTGACCTAACCAAAATAACAAAATAAAAAATATTGAACCAGTAATAAAAAATCTATTTATATAACGATCACCAAATATTCTAACTAAGTATTATTTTATGCAGAGGGGCGACGTTCGAAAGAATGAACAGGCAAATATCAATCTTTCGTGCTAACGGCAGTCCAACATGCACGCTTACGTTTTGCTGGTCCATCAGCCAAAGTGATGATAAGCCTACTTCCAATCTAGCTCTATTACCTAGCTCTACAAATTACCTACAAATGCGTAGGCCAACTTAACACATATAACGCATGAATAGTAGGTGTCTTCCCGCGAGGCCGATCTGCTGTGTAAGTCATCATCAAATAACTGACATGCGACCGGGACGGTAAATTAAATGGCTGCCAATGTTGTTTTCACACTGATTAACGGAATGTTAAGCTGGTTAACTAAAATATTATCAATTCAGTGAGTATACATGTACGCCGATGGTAATCCAATTGATTATCTATATACCCCGACTGTCATTATTTTCATACTAGTAATCGGACCCATGAGCCGATTTATATAAAGCATCCGGTCCGCTTGTTGATGCCGGATTATTCAACTGTTAACTAATGTAAAATGCATTGGCGCTGATCGGGACTTTGCCGATATTCACATATTGCCGGAGTGCAAAGATGTCGGTAATGACATAGTACACTGTAAATATATACTTAAGCTAAACTAGTTTTATTAGTGACGATGGGCCCGAACTATCGCTATATATAATGTTGTTGCATATTTTAACACACTTCCCCTGTTGACATGCGCCAAATGACTACGAAAGAGTAGCCTAAAAGTCTACATTGTGATAGATTTCCCATGCATTGCATGATTGGCCGCTCAGGTTAAAGTGAAACACGTTCGAGCGCGGCTCATACTTTGATGTGTGACCGAAAACCTGATCGTATCTAGGATGCGTTTTAGAAATTTCCTAGCTTTGGATGTGAATGTGCCAACTCCTTAAATAGGCCCCCCCCCCCTTTTTTTTCTTTTCTTTTTTGGTTTGGCTGCTGTACAGAAAGCAGAATTAGTCTGAGGCGAGCCAGCGATGGCTGTCTGTACATTGACGGAGAGGCAGCATGCGGCTGCCTGCAGCCTGGTATTTCACAACTTCACGCTCTATGATTGCTACCACGGCTCCCGTGCCTGGAGTCAATGCAACGCCATCGAGCCACTAGTTCTGTGTAGTACTGGCACCGTGACGGGGGAATAGCATATACAGTCGCAGGCTACTAGTATTAACACAAGCACCAACTGTAACGTCTGTGGATATAGTTCTAAGCAGGGTATCGTTTCTCTATCCACTACGAGAGCTGATGGACTCTCATAGCCATCTCTAATACACGGGGATCGTGTACTTACGATAGCGCTATGATCTCATGATGGATATGAGAGCTTCGAGAAACCATACCCTGGTGTTTAGCCTATGTATCTGGGGCCGGTTGTTCGAATCCCGGTTATTTTAATGTGCCGTTAACCTTGTACTACTAGTATACTATATACCCTATGGAGACAGCTACTTTAACGGCACGTTATTGAGCTTAACCTGGCTTCGAACAACCAATTGCAGACAATCATGCGCCTATACCTCCACCAGTATACAGGAACCAATCGTAGACAATCCTGCGCCTATACCTCCACCAGTATACGGGAACCAATCGTAGACAATCCTGCGTCTATACCTCCATCAGTATACAGGGACCAGTCGCAGACAATACATGCATGCACTTGATCTTTCTATTCGTTACACACATTTAAGCCTATACCTAGTCCAGAAACCTCGTCAACGATCATGCATTTAGCGGATACCGAAAGCATTATGGAAATAAAACAACTTTATCCGCTAAATTCATATGGTGATTCCAATCGCATTAAAACCAGATACGAAACTGAAACTCAGATATTTGGACAATCGCTACTTTCTCTAATTTTCCAGAAGAATGTCAAAATGTTTAAGGAAGGAAACGATATTGCCATTTAATTAGATAATAGATTGACAAGAACTAGACAATCATTTATTAGGCTACTCACCGCCTGCTCCCGTACAGCGACGAGTTCGTGGTATGACATAATCCATGTATGGTCGAGGAACTCTTATAAGTAGTTAGAAGATCCATTTGGACATCTTTCTTCATTTCTTACAACTTAGTTATTTTCTTCTGTTTCTTCATTAGTCCGGCACACCTCTAGATCTTTCAAACGTCGTACTCTCGTGAAGTTAGTGTTATACTCTCGTGAAGTTAGTGTTATACTCTCGTGCACTCTCGTGAAGTTAATGTTATACTCTCGTGAAGTTAGTGTTATACTCTCATGTAGTTAGTGTTATACTCTTGGTCTGTGATATTCTTGATCTAGCAAAATGACCACGTACATGTGCACATATCGTAGTACGTGTTTCATCCTTGATATGTCAAGTGATACACTTTCGACCCGTAAGTGTTTTAATCTCGACCTATAAGTTTGCAATCTCGACCTATAAGTGTTGAAATCTCTACTTGTAAGTGTCGTGATCTCGACCTGCACATGCAACTTTTGCAATCTCGACCTGTAAGTGTTGCACTCTCGACCTGTAAGTATCGCAATCTCGACTTGTATGTGTTGCAATCTCGACCTGAAAGTGTTGCAATCTCGTCTTGTATGTGTGTTGCAATCTCGACTTGTAAGTGTTGAAATCTCGACCTGTAAATATTGCAATATCGACTTGTATGTGTGTTGCAATCTCGACTTGTAAGTGTTGCAATCTCGACCTGTAAATGTTGCAATATCGACCAGTAAGTGTTGCAATCTCGACTTATTAGTGTTGCAATCTCGACCTGTACGTGTCGTAATCTCAATCTGCAAGTGTTGCAATCGCGACAGGTAAGTGTTGCAATCTCGACCTATTGGTGTTGAAATCTCCACCTGCAACTATTGTAATATCTACCTGTAAATGTTGCAATCTCGACCAGTAAGTGTTGTAATCTCGACTTGTAGTATTATCTCGACCTTTAGGCTTAACTGTTGTAATCATGACCTGTAGGTGGCGTACAGATAATGTTTTGTCAAACTTCCGCTACCTGCGTGGCCTCGTGTTCCTGTTGCCTAGCTACACCATGAGTACCAGATGTGTTAGTCGTTCCTTTCACTGTTACTTACCTAGATTTATTACCTACATCGGAACAGTTAAAGTTTGTATTTTTCGTTTATCATTATCAGCCATTACACTGTTCATTACTATTAAAGGAATCATTTTGTTCTGTTTTACACTCATAACTTCTCCACATTTCTACGTGCGCGGCGATTCTGTTGTGATTTACCACCCAAGGCCTCTTCACAAATTGTATTCACATGAATGGCATACTAGTATCTACATAGAGAAAGTAGTTCCACTGGAAAGTAGTTCTTCACCGTGAATATATATTGCTCTGGGAACAAACGGGATACATTTCGGTATTTCGGTATTGCACAGTTCCAAGGTATTTTTCAATTTGTTCTCCATATTTCATATATGACTGTTTTTCTTCGTCTCGCAGTCTATGGTGTTCGCCATTGGCAGTGGTATGAAGGTGTGTAGATAAATCGCACATAAACATTCACTGCTATTTTAACATAACCAGACACAGTGTTGCTTCCCGCTGTCACGGGCGAACCTAGGACATCATTTACACCACAAGTTTCATCATCCCGCGACACAGAAATAACAACAGAGTAGACCTATATTCAAATATCCAACTGGTTGTCGGTTCTACTGGCAATCCTATGCATAGCGTATAATGGCGACTTGTACCATCCACTGATTTATGTCAGGGGTGCATTCAAAGACACAAGGGTTTGCACGCGGCTTACTAAACTAGCCGCTGTCTCAAGAGTCGTATGAAACGTACATGGGACAGGGAACCAGTTTAGCTAAGCGGCTTACTCAGCTCTGTACTGATTGAACACATCGCAGGTATCATCGTAGTTGATATCTCGATCATCCTCTATATTATTCATGATATTGGATGGAACTGTCATTTTTTTATCGCCGATATCAGCATAATAATTGCCGTGCCGTTCTTGTAAAGGGAGATAAAATCTCGGAGCTCACCTCCAGCTGTGAACAATACAATACAGATGCAGGCTTTTAAATCATTCGGTACAGAATTATTTCACGCAGCTCATGCACATAGTACTACGAGACCCGATAGCCCACTCGTAGCGATCTACAATTGGTAATACAAGGCAATAAGGGTATCGTTTCTCGAAGCTCTCATATCTACTACGAAACCATATTGCGCTCTAGTAGCGATCTCTTATACACGGCAATAACGGTATCGTTTCTCGAAGCTTTCATATCTACTACGAGACCATATTGCCCTCTCGTAGCGATCTCTTATACACGACAATAAGGGTGTCGTTTCTTGAAGCTCTAATATCTACTTCGAGACAATATTGCGCTCTCGTATAGCGACCGGCAGTCAGGGTATCGTTTCTCGGAGCTCTCATATCTACTCATTTCACCCCTATTTCGTAGATTATCTCGGTAAAACCAAAAAAACCTACATTTTCTTATTTCATTTGACCTAACCAAAATAACAAAAATCGGTGGATGTCGCTCGGTTGATCCGATTGTGGTATAGCCGCAGTACGTAACACGACCAAGTCTGGGTTAGTGTCCACGGCTGAGACGTCAGTGAGGCATCTACAATACGACGTATCACGTGTGTTATACCTGTTTTTTAATCGTAAAGCTATACCTAAACAACTGTCACTGAAAAATCATTATCTGCAAAAATTCCCATTCCAGATTAGTAATGTAATCTTCTATAGTGTTGTGTTTGAACCGGCTTCAAGAAAACTTATATTTTCCCTTAATGATTCTAATTACAAGATATGTTCTTCGAACCTTGACGGAGGTGCAATGAAGGTCATCAGGTATGGTGTAGAGAGTTTAGGTCTTGCTATGGACACCACCAGGAATGTGATATTCACGAATACATACAGACCTACATGTACAATCAGTAGAATGCGACCAGACGGCAGTGACTTCAGAGTCGTAGATAATGTGAACACGTATAATACTCCTCGCAACACAGCTGTGGCGCCTGACAAACAACTCATCTACTCCGCTCATTAGGACCTAGTGGTTGAAATGTCATATGACGGCTCTATCAGACGTACCATCGAGACAGGAAGGTACATGCATGATCTGGGCTATGACAATAGTTCTCATAAGTTGTACTATAATAATTATAAAACACTTAAGAGATGGTCCCCAGGTGACACCTCACTGAATCCCTCACAATTATTGACAAGCTTCCGAATTCTCCTTTTAGTTTAAAATTTAATCTGAATAACTTATATATCGGGTATTCTGGCATAAGTGAATTAGGTGTTGTATATTTGACCAAGGAGGAAGCTGTGTACCGGAAGTTATCTGGACGTCAAGATCCCTGGACGATAATCTGCTTAATTCCACAACGGGAGGAGCTGTACATAAAGTGGCCTTGCATCTTGTCGAAATCAATCAGAGATAACAGCCGGAACCTACGTCGCTGCTGAATGGGATAATCTTCCGTTGCTTTACTTACTAATCCAATGCAGGGATCTGCAGAGGGTCCCAATCTGAGGTATCGCCACTTTCCCGATCTGCCGGTATTCTTTGTTCTTTGGGTGTGATGTTATGTCGTGATGTTAATTTAGTACTATAGGTGGCATGATCATCTCGAAATATAAAGGTAACTGCACAAAGTTCAATGTAAACAGAACACAACACTATATTGATAATATGTGACGTAACTCTACTTTGATGTATCATAACAACACGTCGGTGAATGAAGTAATTTCAGCAAAAACAAAAATCAAAATTGATTTATTTGGTAGCTAAACTGAAGCCCAGCATGTCTGTGGATTCATTTAAATACATTTTGCAGCCGAGGTTCTGCCAGATTTAGTAATAAAAGTGAGGCGGCCCCTGATCGCCACAATTAGATCGGCGGATCCAGTCTGTGTGGCCAGGTAAGCATGTCCTACCTATATTGCTGTGGATTGGGTCCGGGTCCGGGAATAGACCCCCACCAAATAATATCAACGCAGACTAGCGAGCCAATGAAAGTCAATACAACATAATACAATGCAATACAATTGCACAAGAATACCAGACAATATCGTATAACACAACACAACATGCCACGAGAATATATAAAGTTATTATTAAATAAATGTGTATCACTGTTCGCGGAAATCACACTCGCTAAAACCGTTAATTGTATTTTGAATCTTTCAAAATTATGAATACTATCATCGTGTTTATAGCTTCTATTTCTTATTATTTATGTGTTTCGTGAAAATGTCACATATCTGTGGCTATTTCTGTCCTTTTACCGGCGTTATTATCTACCCCGGTGAAATTCTCCGCATTCTCATTGTCACCCAACAAGCTACTAATCACCATGTTTGTTATTGAACTCTGCAGGAAGGACAATGCCATGGCAACATGAAGCGCGTAGTAGACATAACCAAGACTTCTACTTCCGGTACACTCGGCTGCGAATCCAACCGACAGAAGTAACCCGAGCGTCACCGTCATTACGAGTCCGTCCGCCGATCCTAAGCTGGTACTCGTGGAGGTTCCTCGGATCCGCGAAGCCCTGAGAACGTGGCAGTGTATACCGAGACACGACAGCAGAAGGACGCCGCAGGGAACGACATACGCGACGAGCAAGGACGTCAGGTTGCCCATCCACCATACAATCAATCCTGACCCGTAGCCGATCTTCACCGCAGACGGACCTTGTTCCAAGACAATGCAGACGAGCACGATGGCCAAGGGCAAGGCCATGCTGGTGAAAAGACACAGGGCTAACCTGGCCTGCAAGGACTTGTTCACTCTGGTCTGTTGCAGGAGAAGAGCCGCCCTCGACGCGCTCAGGAAGTGGGCAACGAGCCAAAAGAAATGGAGAAGGGACGAGGTCAGAAGACGGGACAGGAATTCGGTCAGGTGGTCGGCAAAGTCTAATCCAAAAGCAACTGCCAAAGTCAACATCAGAGCCATGTGGACCTTGCTCTGGTCGTCCTTGTGGTCTCGCCGGACGAGCTGGCTGCAGAGTGTGATGAGTATGCCGACTTCAGCTGTAGCCAGAGAAACAGTCTTGAAGGTTCCAGTAACATCTTGTCTGACTGATAGGTTAGTTAGAAGTGACTTGACGGCATCTTCACACACAAGGACGGCGGTTTCATTCAGCACGTACACGTCTTCTCCAACAACAGATCCCCCAATGACGAGCTGATTATTTATCATAGTGTACTCAGTTTCCGTAAATAACATTTTCGGACAATTAATTGTTTTCGCCCTTGTGAAGTTTGCGACGTCTTGCTCTCTTATGCAAATCATCATTTCCTGTAGACGGAAACTATCGAATTTCTCGTCCAATTCAACAGAGAACAGAATGTCCTCTAATCTGGCCAATCTACGAATAGGCGTCAACATTGCGTACAACTTTCCGTCAGCCTGTACAAGCGATGTATTGGCCAGCAGCATTAGTTGGACGTTAGGACATTTTCCAGAAACAAGGGTCTCCGTGTTGGAGAGGACCACTTTGTCGAGAGACATCGGCGTAGTGACGAACGTTTTAAGTTCAAAGAACATTATCTGCGTAAGTTTCATAATATCCGTTAGGCTTTCCTGCGTCAGCATTGTCACTGTTAATACATAACTCAGGTGCTGAGCTTTTGTCTTGGGTCCCGACTCGGTATCTATTCCAGCCAATGAAGCATTTGAGACGGATGTGTTTAATCCTCTAAGACCGTGTCTCCGTGTCACAATATCAAGCGCGATGGCGACCATAGTTTTAAGATCCGGAGCTATTTGTGAGAAATCGGACTTTTCTTTTTCGACTGAAACGTAAAGACGGAGACTCAGATAATGCTGCGTAGTTGTGTTCGACAAGCTGGTTTCCGGTTCATATAAAGCAATACAGCCATTGTTTCGTATTTTGACCCAGTTGGGATCTGCACACGGGTCTTCTTCACACCTCTCCAGCAAAACATTTGCTGTCTGCGATTTCTTGCATTTCAAAGATGGCTGCCGGAAGACTAGCAATGGATTCGTAAAGGTGTAGGACATCATCACCGCAGAAATATTTGCTTTGAGAACAATTTCTCTGTTGACGGATAAGAATACACTTGAACCTCTTTTCGAACAGCCGATTTCGGTTGCATTGTAGATCCGGTTCTTGGTGCACGTCAAGCAGTGGACGTTTCTAACGTACAGCTCTCCAAATTGCATCGTGGAAATATAGCTGTTGCACACGAGGTCAAGGTCACTGTGCGTCATTTGGTTTGGGCCAATGGGATAAACCGATGTGTTATTCGGCGCAATGCAATTTCCATCTGGAAGGGTGCTACTACACTCACGAATTTTACTCGCAGGGTGATGGCTCACATATGTCTTGCAATATTTTTCTTTCATCTCACGTGTAGCGAGTCTTTGTTCTATTTGCGCGGTGTTGTTCGCCGTGCACAGACGGTCCCGGTAACAAGGGTTCAAGCAGTGTAGTTCTGAATCCCACACAATGATGTCACGACGTGGCAACGAATGACACACAGCGCAGAAGATATTTGCAAAAATCTCGTTAACATTCCAGCGATTGAAAACCGGAACATCGAAAGGAAATGCAGTGGTCTGATTTTCGCATTTCCGGCGTACGACGTCATCGTTGATTCCATCCGGGCACTTGTTGATTAAAAATATAGGAAAACTGTTCTGGATCTGTGTACAGGTCGAATAACGAGAAGCGCGGACAACGCTATTGTAGGGTACTTCCGGTGACGCTTTCAGTCGTTTTATGAGGTACAGGAACTTGAGCGTGTCGTCAAAGCGCATATCCAGACACTTGTTGAAGTATTCCTGGCAACAGTCGCCGAAGTACGGACACGCAGAATCACAATAACACTGTGAAAATAATTTAGCGTTGTCGCTGCACCCGCTAGAACACACGGACCAACATTTCGGAACTTCTAGACCCATAAATTCTTCAACAGGCAACCCTCTCACTGCAACGTAATAAGAATAATAATTGATATTAAATTTATTGAATTCTGAAAAACTGCATTAAGAAAATAACGATTGGATTAGACATTGAGTACAACTATTATCCTTGGCTCGTCAGTATACAAGACGGTGCGAACGGGTTGCTAGATTATTTAACCCTCTCCATGCTGGAGGCAATCAGAAATACACTAAAGATACGTGTCTGTACCTAATCCAAACAGGGAGGGGGTTAAGAGTGTTGAAAGTACTCCAACAAACATAATCATTTGCATTGGACATTGATCTCATATTAACTTTCCTGGGCATGCGATAGCGCCACAGTAGAACATTAGATCTTCGGAGCCAAAGGCGCCGGGAGCCCGGCATCCATGTTGGCGAGTTCCCTTTCTAACATAATATTGACAGGATGTGCTGTCTGTACCGTGGCAATGTAGTTATCCATCCTGGGTTCGTCAGTACCAGCCGGTGTTCGCAGGTTTACTGCAACATTCAGCGCTACGGATGTTGCAGGTTACATCCTGCCCTGAACTGACGAGCCGTGATATAGGTGAAAGAATCGTGAAAACAATCTATTACTTTATCCATCAACATCCACACTATTTTACATATTTACCCATCCTCGAAAACACAGGCCATTATAACTACACTAACCTCCGTCAAATATTTGACGGACGTTAGTGTAGTCATAATGGCTTGGGTTTTCGGGGATTATTTCCGAATCTATCCATATTCGCATCCGAATCATTTCCACATACTCAATATACTGTACCCACATCCTTACCCAGACCATACCACACCCTGTTTTCTGATGGGCAACACCGGCTTACCTTCTAACAAGACCATCACCACCAACAGGACAGGAATTTCCGCCATTTTGAATCAACTCATTTGCAATATGGCCCAGTTGCACCTGTAGTCCCAATATTTTAACACCGACACGACAGATCAAAAACACGACTTCCTCGCTAGGGTGTTGCAATATCACTGTAAAATGTGACACCTGTATTATCCAGACCTAACCTTTTAATAAAATATTCCGTGGCAAAAAGGGACCATTAACTGATTATGCAGGATGAAATATAACAATGGCGATGTCACGCGTCAATTAGCTCTGGCGGAAATTGTTCGCTTTTGGTTTAAAGATAGTGATCGCACGTTGTTGACATCGGTGTGTGAATCAGTTGACGTGATGGAACAGATGGGTTTGCATTAGGCTATATACTATACCCACAGACTGATTATACACTAGAGACGTGGGTGATTTGTGACAGTGGTGGGTGCTTTGTGACAGTGGTGGGTGCTGTTTCCGGAAGCTCTCGTATCCAGTCTGAGACCCAAGGCCGGTTAAAGGCATAATATCACAGATATTTATGGTTGTTTTGGACTAGTTCTGACACTTGACATATCTAAAATCATGTTTGTACTTCCAAAAAGCTTTCCACCGCTGTGTGGTTGACCCATCTCCAATGCGGGGGGGG
>JAUTBV010102692.1:888-15593 GCA_032361325.1 Lepetodrilus fucensis | reverse complement strand
GGTAATATAGTGTTCTGATTCAGAAAATGCATGATGACACTCTGTCATCATTGAGCAATTATTATTATCGCCATTTAGATTTGTTTTTACTTTTGGGACTTAATAAAATACAATTTGTTCAGTGTAGAGGACAGTTAAATGGGGATATATTTTCAAAGAAACAAGATACAACAACATCTGATTACCACTTATTAGTTGTGTTCTGGCGTGATCTACAGTTTGCATTAATTAATATGCAAGCTAAGTCAGTAATTAGGTCAGCAAAGGTCAAAAGGTCACAATCTTCGTGTTGTGGTGAATAGGCCATACGCGACGACTACAATGCTATATGGACCGTCACAAAATTAATTTCCACATCATCATCTCGTGCATAACTAAGCAATTAAAAATTCTAGCTTACGCTCTAGAGCATGAATCTGTAAGCATGATCAGTGCTAGAGCATGAATCTGTAAGCATGATCAGTTGCACGTCAATAACAACATATAGTTCATAACCGGGTCGGTATGTCACGACAAGGTCATACTGGTCATCTAGACATTGGAGAGATTTGTGTTCAGACTTCCTCCAAATGACTTTTTCTCCCGTGAAACACGAGGCCTGATTTATGCTGATATTAACATACATGATAAACATACATATTTCTATGATTCCCGAGCACTGAGTAACCTGAGATTTAATACATATGCATGCTAGTCATAATCCTGGTTGTCGACACGTCACATAAATCATATCTCGTGTTACGAAGTGGCTGCACAAAATATGCTGATTAGGCTATTTTTCAAAGTTAAACTTCAGGACTGTTGCATGCAAAGAAGTTTTTAACTCAGCGCTACGTATGTGTTGATTTTTATCACGGATTAGTTTACGTCTAGATGTCATGTTGAGAAATAATCAGAAAAGTGAAACCTAACTTTAAATTTTTGCCAACATTAAATATATGACCATGGTAATGATGGATAATGTGTTTATGATTAAAAGAAAGGCCAAGAAGCTAGATCAGCCTCCGAGATTACGAAACATATAAGTACGATTTCATTTTCAAGCTCAAATTTAACATGGAGATTTGTGAACAAAACTTCAAATTGAGCATGAAAAAGGTTTCATTTGCGTCCTGGATGGATTTGAACCTAGAACTGGTTTTGTAGTTCTCCTACTTCTCCATTCCCTCCGGTCATTAACACGATCCCAGTTTTAAATTATCATTACCCATAATTAAAAAGCAGTCAATAAGCATTTGATCGTAAGTATTACTTTGGCAATACCAATTTACAATGGCAAAAGAAAAGAAGAGAAAAAAAGTGATATTTATATTTTCTGGAAACTATCGTTAAAAAAAACCATTACCTATCAAAAAAGCCATTTAATCATTTATAAAACTTTGGCGATACTAATTTTCTATTGGAGAAATTTAAAAAAAATAAAATAACAATTCTGAAATGATTTATCATGAAAATGTTTCAAAACCTAAGGCTGAGACACAACATATGGTACCGTAGTGAGACTGAAAATAATACTCCTTGTGACAGATAAGGTGTATTTTAGTACAGCCAATTTACTGAGATATCCGAATCTGTTAGCATTAAACTCTGTGCCAGTCAGATAGGGCGATTTTTCAGAATTCACAGAAGCAAACTTTTGTCATTGCCAGTATTCTGCGGAAAATAAGGTTGATGGCTTTTGACATTTCGTAGCTTGGGGAACCATAAACAGCCAAGATAATCAACTAACTGCCATCCTTCCAGATTGAATTAATAACCATATTTTCCAAAAGTTGTGATATCGGAGGAAATCATAATAGATTTTTGTTGTGCTAGAATTGACGTTGTGTTGCCGAGAAAATTAATCTGCTTAAAAAGAATGTTATGTCCTTTGAACTTTGTTCTCAACAATTCTGATACCAATGTAATCTATTCTCTATTGTATACTGAATATTATCAATATTTACTATGCTTAGTGCTTATAAATATAATGCACTGATTAAATATCCTTTGTCCAAACAATATGCTCAAATAGTAGTTATTCACAATCCTACAATTTCTAAATGTACTTAAATTTATTTTTAAAAGAATTCCTAATCTTCTCTATGCTTGATTACTGTACCTACAAATAAGTATGTGGGAAATCTGGTTGAAAATCATTTAAATTACTTTTAATAGCCACGAAATGTCTTTGCCGTGGACTATGATTGAAATTTACAATGGTCAATAGAGAGAAAATGGACAGATAATTATAATTATAATTATAATTATAATTATAATTATAATTATAATTATAATTATAATTATAATAAAAATAAAAATAAAAAAAATAATAATAATAATAATAATAATATATATATATATAATTATAATAATAATAATAACTTTGCTCAGCGCCAATGTGCGGAAATGTTAAAGAGCCCTGGCAAGCAATATTCCAGAAAAGAACAGCCTCAATATTCAGCCTAATGAACAATCTAGTGGACTTTGTTGGATCACATCATGCAAATAACATCATTCTTGTAGTGGAATCAATAATGTCAATATATTACTACTAGGCAAAGCTGTCTTTCAATACGACATTGAATTGTTCTGTGCAATTGCCCAGGTGACATGGGATAACAGTCAAGTGCATGGATGCATGTAGGCATCCTCGAAAACCCAGGACATTATGACTACACTAACCTCCGTCAAATACCCTGGGATCACTGTCTATATAGAACTCTGTTTTCTACTACTGTTCGCCAGTATGAATATTTTAATAAATTATATAAACAACCAATCAGAGACTAGACATGCGACTGGTGCATGGGGCTTACGTGAGCTCTTGTAGTGATACACACGAGATAGGCGCAGATAACTCTGAATGTTTTCAGAGTTATCTGCACCTATAGTCTCTCCCCATTTTTTAGTGGGTTTTTTCATGGATTCTCCAAAAATGTAATGAAAATTACTAGTATTCTTTTGCCACACATTTATGTCTTAAATTTTCGGATTTCTTTCTTTCTTGAAAAAGGTCTTACATTTGATTAGCTGAAAGGTGCAGGAACCCTGAATAAGAAGCTTAGATAAATTAATTCCAGGATGCATAGAAACTGCATTTTGTTTGGATCGAGCACAATTTCTACTTGAAAGAGAACATCTGTTCCTGATAAAATTCTTGCACCCATATCTAGCTTTTCATGTTGTTGACACAACCACATAGCCTCTACAACCAAGCAATATAATATGCCCATGGCCCATCTGACAAAAATCCCAAAGTGATCCCTGAGTATGATTTCATGTTAAAGGTAAAATTGTATATATATGGTTGCTATCATGCATGCCCTCCGCATCATGACTTTTTCATGTGACATCACAATGTGATTATCAGCTGTCAGTCAGCGCAATTAGATGTTTGACCAGTTTATCACTTGATATTAAATGATCCTCGGGGCTATCTATGCATACTTACTGTCCCTATTGCTACAGTTATCAAGTATGATAAATGACATTGATATGTTGACAAGTGTGTTATAGGCCATTTCTACGTGTCACGCAATATCATCTTAGGACAGACAGTTCTACTATTTAACAAGTATGTCATAGGACATTTCTATTATTGTCCAGTATGTCATAGGACATTCTACTGTTTGTTTGGTATGTCATAGAACATTTCTACTGTTTGTTTGGTATGTCATAAAACATTTCTATTGTTCCGTTGTCATGTCATAGGACCTTTCTACTTTTACTTTGTCATATATGTCATCACGACTCTAGACTAACATTTTGAGTTACTTGCCCGCAGAGCTAGTCAGGGCAAGTTCCAATGGCCTCAAAGGTGTTAAAAATTAGGTTGCCTGCAGTGCAATTAACTTGCCCCTGTACATCGGGAATATGTTAGTCCAGAGCCCTGTGTCATAGGACATTTCTATTGTTTTGTTGTCATGCATGTCATAGGACATTTCTACAGTTTCGTTGTCATCACAGTCATGTATGCCATGAGACATTTTTACTGTTTCATTGTCATGTATGTATAATGTAATAAGTGTTGTCACGTATGTCATAACTGTTTCGTTGTCATGCATATCATAGGACATTTCTACTGTTATACTGTAAAGTTGTCATAGGACATTTTTACTGTTTAGTTGTAAAGTTGTCATTGAACATTTTATTTTTAGGAGATTGTTGTTGCTCACCTCCTGGCGGAACTCTCCGTCGGGCAGGCGGTCGACTTTGTTGGTAATAGTTGTCGTTTCGCCGCTGTTGCAGTTTCTTCCTTACTTTAGTTCTCTGTCTCAAGGTCCTGTCTTCTGTGGAGTTGACTGGGGGACTTGGGCCTTCATCATACATTGTCAAATCAGTTGCTAGTCGATTGCAAGAAACAATCAACAAATGTCAATTCAAGAAAATACACAGCAGTTTTGTTGGGCAAGTTGTCAAACAGATGGGCCCGTTCCTAACGCCTATCTCGTCCCGATAGCGAGCAGATTATTTATGTCCTAAATTTAGACCGATCAATTAATAACAAGTTGCCTACAGAATATTTGCCAGATATCTACAGGATATCAAAAGATTGTCCAACACATATGATGCACCTTAGCTGTCAATTTCACGGTACTGAAATATGCAGCGGTTGAGATTATTTCGTAATATTTGACGTGTCAAGTGTAGTCCACCATTTTAATCCGGCCACTTACACATCACTTCCTCAAACATATCAAAATAAAGTCCCACAAACAACACATAAATGTTAAATAGTCAATGGAAGTTTGATCTCAATGGAATCATTAATGATTCCCCTTAATAATATTGAAAGATACTTAATCAAACTGTCATTATAGACGGAAATATGTTTTGAAAATGGTGTAAGGGACCTGTCCTCTCTATAAGGCTAAGTTGGTAAACACAATACCTCAATGTTGGGACAAAGTGGGGAATAACACTAGTGACTATAAAACATGAATGACAAAGAGTTCATTCAGTCTAGTGTATGCATAATGTTTTGTTGCTGCAGGTGTGTCTCATACAGAAACAGTGAGTGAATATAGAGTTTAACGTCGCTGCGGGAATCTTTCACCCATTTGCTACGATACAGAAACAGAAACATATGCTAATTAATTAATTCTTCTGTTTTGCGAATACAAATAAAATTGTTTTTGAAATTCAAGTACCCCGTACCCAAATTTTCAAGACAGTTATGGTGCATCTTTACAGTTTTATTGAAGTATTGTCTACCAACAAAACTAATAACAAAGAAGCTAAATAAATCATAACATACATTTTAAAACAGTCAACTTTCGAAATCAACATTGCTTATTCAAGAAAGGATATTTTGAATTGGGGTTTTAGCACCGCTTTCAAGAATCTTTCACCGATATCATAGCATGCCAGTTTAGGGCAGGAAGACACCTGCAACATTGGTAGCGCTAAATGTTGCAGGTTTCTTCCTGCCCTAAACTGACATGCTGTGATAAAAGTGAAAGATTCTTGAAAGCAGTGCTAACATCCCAATTTCTAGTGCTAAATGTTGCAGTAAACCTGCAAGCACTGGCAGGTACTGACAAGACCAAGGATGATAACTGTATTGCCTCTTTACAGACAGCACATCCTATCAATATCGCGTCAGAAAGGTAACTTTCGCGAAAATTGATGCCAGGCGCCCGGGGCGGAATTTGAACCTGGAAGTTTAGGGAAGGAGGAAACCAGCAACATCTGTAGCGCTGAATGAATGTTGAAGTAAATCTGTGAGCACCGGCAGGTACTGACAGACCAAGGATGATAACTGCATTGCCATCAGAAAGGTAACTTTCGCAAACATTGATGCCAGGCTCCCAGGGCAGGATTTAAACCTGGAACCTTTGGCTCTAAAGTCTAATGTTCTACCACTGCGCTACCACCCATTAAAAAGATGTGGAAATCGACTTACCTGAGGAGTGAGCAGGTGCGTGGGTGTTGCAATGATTGTGTTGGGGTTGTGTCTGTATGTGGGGCATCCCGGAGTGCATGTGGGGTGGGACCGCATGGGGGTGGTGGTGAGGTGGGTGTGTAGGGTAGTGGGGTTGGGTAGTGTAGTGGGGTCCGTACGGGTTTGGGTAATACTGAGAAGCACTGTTTGGTCCTCCCTGAAATGCAAAACAAATCTCTAGTCTATATTATTGTGTACACAACTTTGATATTGATAAAATAATTTAACCTTCTCCATGCTGGAAGAAACCGAACATGCCATAAAGAACAGCAGGGAGAGGATTAAAGATAGTTTTTCTTTTAAAAAGGCAATGGTCACATAATAATTATGGGTGAAATATTCCTGCAGCAACATAAAGCAATAAATTAATCAAATAATGGCATGAAAGTGTAAAAATATATGTAAAAATTTCAACAATTGAGTGGTTAGTTGTTTTTCTTTAAACAATATATGTCAGTTTTTTAAAAATAAAAACAATTATCGTTATATATTTTTTTGGCAATATTACTAAATAATTTTTAAAGCAAATATTCATGTTAATTTTCTATAAAAGTTGGACTTACCGTCATTGGGCTCCCGGGAACTGGAGGTTGTTGAGATAAAATTACGTGCGTTAATATTCCGTATTCATCGACGATCTGCTGCACCATGTGACCTGGGGGAACCTGCATTGGCATCGGCAACGGCGGCCCATTGTTTGACACCATCCTCACGGTGGCTGGACCTGAAACCAGAGAATGCGACTATGAGAATGCGGGTATACTAATATTCATCAGTTCATGGGATATGGAGTACTATAAATTTCATTTTTGGAATGCAAGGATGAGAATGTGGGTAGTACATTTTCCATTTGACGCGGAGTATGGTTAATGGTGTCATTGGACACAATTCTCATGGTCTCTGGATCTGAAACCGAGCCTGAAACCAAGAACGCGAGGAGGAGAATGTGGGTAATAATGTGTATGTGACGTGGAGTATGGTTAACGTCAATGTTGAACGCCACCTTGATACAGCTGCACAACCTGAAACTAAAAGAATGCAAGGATGAGAATATGGGTATGATAATGTCCATACTCCAGTATGGTCGCCATTCTCATCAAACCAAGAATATAAGACTATGAGAATGTGGGTATGTCATTTTCTATGCAATATGGAGTACAGTTAACCCTCTCCATGCTGGAGGCAACTGAGATCGCCCAAAGAGCTGTGCCTGTGTTTAATCCAACAAGGAAAGGGTTAATCTTGTCATTGGGAACTATCCTCAAGGTCTCTGGATCTGAAAAGTTGGATACAGTAATGTCCATTGAACATGGAAAGTACAGTAAAATTAATGTCAAAGTTTGGCCTTGTTATTGGACAAAATTGTTATCATGGCTGGACCTGAAATTAAGCCTGAACATGACAATGAGCCTAATGGTTATAATAGACATTCAACTTTTAAGCAATTAGACTGTATTTTGCAATGTTTGTGATATCATGATATCATAACAATACAGTAGCGTAAGGGGTTTAAAAAATACAACCAACAGGTTTGAACCAAAATATAATCAGAAATGAAAATTAATCAAACACATCTCACATTTAACATGTGAATGAAGTGCACACAAGTTTCATAAATATAAAATTAACTTTCTTCGATGTGACCCAAAAATTAGCAAAATATTCCGCAAACAGAATAGCATTATTTTCCCCGAAAAAGAAATCTCTCAACAACAAGTGACATAGCCGTACATATGATGGATGGAATGCAGGTTTAGCTCAGATATAGGCAACCCAGTATCCAGGCTATCAGAAGCATGCCTATAGCCGCTAAATATCCCCAGAACAATGGCCAGGAAACAATGGCATGCTTTTCTTCAGCATGTTTTCTTTGATTGGTTCGTCTCGCAATGCAGCAAAAAAAAGAAGAAGTTGGAAGTCGCTCAAGAAATTATTCATAAGAGTAAAGTAGACAGAGCTATTCCTGTAAGCTGATGTCCCTACATTCTCTGGGGAGAAAAAGTATTAACTGCCACTATCTTATTGTTGTCATAATCATCGGTGTACTTAGCTTCTCGGAAATAGCTAAAAGAATATTAATAGAATATGTAAAATATATTATGGATAAAAAGTGAATAAAAAATATATGGTATAATAGAGAGATAGAGAGGAGAGAGAGAGAGAGAGAGAGAGAGAGAGAGAGAGAGAGAGAGAGAGAGAGAGAGAGAGAGAGAGAGAGAGAGAGAGATGGGGATGAGGGAGAGAGACAGCAAATGTGAGGAAGAGAGACAGAGGGATAGAGTGTAATAGAGAGAGGGAGGCAGGCAGACAAAGAGTATGACAGAGGCAGAAAGAAAGACAGAGATAGACAGACAGATAGACAGACTTGAAGCAAGGCTATGATTGCACTCACTGGCCTTGGGCCAAGTTCTCTCACCCAGTAATGGACCATCTCTGAGACAAGGGTGTTTAACCACAGACGCAAGTACACAAGAACCCATGGGTTAGATTATGCCAAGAGAGATGTAAATAGACCCCTACGATATAAGCCTATTACCAAGTTAACCCTCTCCCTGCTGAATGTCATACACCAGCACTACTCTTTATGGCATCTCTGTTGCCCAGCGTGGAGTGTGTTAATCTCACACTTTTCTTCCTCTCACCTGTACTTGCTGAAGGGGGTGGGGAGGGGGGGGAGACAAGTCAATAAGGAACAGTATTTTCATTCGGAGGAACAGACAAAACACTGAGTAGGATTACGAAAGTGATCCAAACCAAATCGTATTTATTATGCGAGTGTGTGGAAGTGCATCCGGAACAGAACCACATTTTAAAAAGGAAAAAACATTTTCTAAAGGTGTGAACCTTATACTGGTGTACATATCGAATAGATACAAATATAATCACACGGTTCCTCCGTAAAACAATTAAAAGGAAGTTTGCAATGATATATATCTTACCATCTTGCATATCAAATACAGTGAACATATATAGATAGATCTACTACTGATTAAAGACCTGAAATTATCTGTTTCTATCTTCTTCAAAATGTAAAAACATAAACCCACCTTTCTGAAAGCAACTCCGAAAAACAAGTAGCACATTATTTTCTCTGAAGCAATGGCCATGTTGACGAAACACATGTCGTAACAAAACAATATTTACTCACTGTGTTCAATATTGATACATGAATAGAAGTGAAGTGCATACTGGGATGAAATCTGATTGGCCGATTGACTCCGAGTTGACCTCAATGCTAAAAGTACATTGGTTGCTTCTGCCCAGAAGATTCAGTACAATAACATGACCTTATTTTTTCTCTCATTTCATTTCAGACAATCCTTAATTAAATTTTGGGCAATAAATAACATATGACACTTCTCATCCCTAAAGAAATCAAGTTTGCATTTCCCTTTGGAGTAGAGGTTGATATTAATTTGAGACTCGTGTAATATCCTATATATTTATGCAATGTATTTTGTAAGTGGATGGCCCAATCCCTCATCACTGCATGTGCCAAGTATGTTCGGAATTTAGAATAACCTGACCATGTCTGACTTGTTGACAGACAATACGCATTAACTGCCGTGTTTAAAACTTAAGCTAGACAATCAACCTGCCCTGAAAGCTAATTTTCAAACGGGAAGTGAAACAAAAATCCGGATAGAGAAAAAATTACCAGCCCCTCTTTTAAAGAAAAAATCCCCATCAATTTGTGATTCTTTCGGTTGGCTGGAATTTAGAACACTTGAAAAATGTTACTGTCTTGTTAAGGCAATGTTACCGGTGTTTATCTGTAATGCCAGAAATGCTGGTCTACTGGCAATATCTACTTGGCAATCAGGGGTTGGTCGATGTGTAGAAGTGAAAGAGAGGCTCCACTCGGGTACCGCTGTAATAGACTGATCGAAGTCACATGACGTGCTAACATCCTTATAAATAAGGAAGTGCTACAGCTTATTTATGTCGGCGCATTTGCACATTACCAAATGTCAAATGACAACCATTGCATACACGTAGACACGTGTAAACACGCGTAAACACCAGCATATGAACATCACCAAGACGAGGAAGAACGTTAACCGTATTTACAACGCAGGAGGAAGATCAAATGCGCGTTTTCCACAAACAAACACAGACACGAAGCAATGCTCTCATGTTTGTGTGCAATTCCGTCCGCGAATGATCTTCAAAAACATACCGTAAACAATGCCATTTCATTTCTGCCTCGGGACTTTCTCAAATATGTTATCACGGTGTGCCACAGCCCGCAGCTTAAACTATCTGCAGCATATTACATATGGTATAAATAACTGGGCTAAAACAACCTCACCTAAAACATTGCAGATTATTTATTCAGTGTCGGAAATATTAACCAAGTATTTCCAGCATAAAAAAATACTGTTTCCCACTGTGTATACTGTATAAACATGACTCTCATATAGGGTAACTTCAACTCATGCCCGAGAGTTACATTATAACTGCATGGGTTAAAGGGAATATTAACCATGTATTTCAAGCATCAAAAATACCATTTCCGCCTGTGTATACTGTATAAACAAGACTTCAGATAGAGCAACTTTAACTCATACCCGAGAGTTACACCATCAAGTGTTAAAGGAAATATTAACCATGTATTTCCAGCATTAAAAATGCCATTTCCCCCTGCGTATACTGTATAAACAAGACCTTAGATGGAGCAACTTTAACTCATACCCCAAGAGCAAGGGTTAAATTCACTTGAAATGTAATTGCAGGTAGCAAGGGTTAAACTCATTTGAAAAGCTATTGCAGGCTGTATACCTTGTTGCGTAATTGACTGGTTGAAATCTGTTCGGTATGTGTGCATTTCCTGCTATATGCGTACCGCATCCTGTACGCTTCCTACACATGCATCGTCATGCGTAGAAGATTTCCCCTGATGAAACTGAATGTAGTTTTAAATGCCACCTACACAAAACGACAGGAATTTCCTTCCTGGATCGATTTTATGGTGTAAAAATCACGCCGTCGATGTGCACTTCCTGTTGATTATCAATAAAAAAAATGGAACATAATGTCATGAATGTTACTATAATAGTTCATATCAAGTCACACCCAGCTGGAACATTTCACTGCATGTTTATGTCTTATTAATTCAATAATTTTCGTGAGTTCCACTGATAATCCAGATACATTGACTACCAATATGTTTGACAATGAAATATGTTATGTCAACAAACCACAATTGTATGCCTTTAACATTCTCCATGCTGGAGGCAACCAGAGATGACTTAAAGAGCAGTGACTGTGCCTAATTCAGAAGGGAAAGAGTTAAGCACATATTTGACTCTCTAATTGCGATAGGCAATCAGAGATGCCCTTAAGAGCAGTGTCTATGATTAACCCAGCAGAAAGTGGGTTAATAGGTGTGGATCTGATAGACCACAACATCCATAGGCTGTCTGAGACAATCGTAATGCAAAATAATACATTAAAAACTGAATATTCAAACCCCATTCGTAAATAATGATTAATCAAATCTACTTATATGGACGTTCTCAGCAAATGAATACTGTAGTAGTGATCCACTATTACACTGGTCAGACAATGATACTGTGGTCAGTCAATAACACACTTGTCAGTCGGTACCGGGTCAGTCAGTCAACACAGACAGCGGTCACTGACCCGCCTATATAGGGTCGTGTGCTAACCAGACTGGATAATTCTATATGTCTACGGTTTCCTCCATCTAATTCAGACTTCAAACATACCATCCATTCATTAATCCTCTCCCTATTAGATTAGGCACAAACAGGGCATCTCCAGTTGCCTTCAGCATGGAGAGGGTTAAAGCTTTCCTACAAACATTACAAGGAAGTGATAGGTTGACTAGAAATAAAAACATATTACCTAAAAGTAAAACAGTAAAATGTCTAGCCATTCCGCACTAAATTTTTAACCTGAGAAATGAAAATTAATAACAAAGTGAATTTTATATAAGGACTCACAAATTATTAAAACCATGTACGGTACATTTTATAGGATTCAAATGTTTAGATGAAATGCATTTTATAGGACCGCAATCACTGACAATAAAATATATCTTTAAAAAAATATATTAAACTTGCCATGCTTAAAGTTGAGTTAGAAAAGTTAGGCCAACTGTATAATAATAATAATAATCATAATCATAATCATAATCATAATCATAATCATAATCATAATCATAATCATCATAATAAGCATCATAACACATTAAAATCATTAAACATTTTAAGGGTTACCTGTATAATGAAATGGCTTCACTCCATGCATTATGAGTCTTAGTATCTTCTTCAACAAGTTGTAACTAACAAAATAAAATTAAGATTCTATCTGCTATCATTTAAATTGAACAAGCTGGACAATAATAATAATCCAAACAAAAAACCCAATTATTATTAAATGTGGGATGCATTACTTTTCCATTCACAAACATGGTTTCTTGTTCATGGTAGCATTTGATTGGTCAGAAAATTGAGTATAAATAGGTTTGATTGACAGTTGGAAAACCCAGTTGAGTGTGTTATGTAAGTGCAATGGTTTACATAATCCTGATCATGAATATAATGAATGTTATATCTATAATAACGTACAGTAGAGAAACAAAATAAAATTTTAGAAAATAAATAAAATATCACATTTCCTTGCATTTATGAACAAATTAAAAAAATAGTAAACATCCGGAATATGAAGGAATGAATGACAGTTCGGTGTGGTAATCCCATTCTGTCACGATTACACTCCATCCCCCCTCATTCCCCTCCCCCCCTCTCCCCATAGCAATAACACTAACAGGATGTGTATGCCAAACAACATGACAATGATCTGCCAATGAACAATTCAGACAGACTGTGCAAACTATAACAATAAAAAAAAATGACAGGAAAATGTAAAATGACTAAGAAAATATTTGTAAACTTTTGTGAATTCTATTTCACTTCATAAATGTAAACATTGTCTTAATTCTGTAAATACACATGTGTAATCTAAAATACATCATATTAAATTCCAATTCTAATCTAATTTAAAACATTACATCTTTCTGAAAATGTGTGCTGAATACATCAGTGCATTATATATACTCAATTATATATATAACAAAATTAATTAAATCTCTCCATGCTGGAAGCAACCAGAGATGCCTTAAAGAGCAGTGCCTGTGCCTAATCCAGCTTGAACAGAGTAAGAACCAGTAGCATTTTGGGACATAAATTATTTTTAACAATGAAGAAGCTACACATGTCTACAGGCTCCAGGTACTCTTAACATTCTCCCTGCTGAATAAAATCAAAGTGTTCTATTTATGCATGTGATCAGGAAACTTAAGTTGCCTTCAGCAGGGAGAGGGTTAATGAATTTGGACTAGATTTTTCTAAATTATTGTCAAAAAGTTTCTCCACAATAATATATTAGTTCAGTTAAATAATTAATTGATAAACTTCAAATTTGAGTTCAAATCCCAAATTAAATATCTACACAAATTAATATCAGTTTTCTCAGCCTACCATTAGACCAACTTCAATAATATTTTCAATTAAATATTCATGAATTTATAAAGATAAAATGTTAAGATATATTTTAAATTCACCTATCAAATATGCACGATAATGTACTTTCATGCATTTCCTAACATAAACCTTTATGTATGTTTATTTTTTATTTAACCTTCTCCCTGCTGAATAAAATCTAAGTGTTATATTTCTGCATGTGATCAGGCAAGTTAACTTGCCTTCAGTAGGGAGAGGGTTAAACTGGGTTTAGAGCCACTTTAAAGATTAAACCTCCTGTAATTCAACAACATTTCCATACCTCCAAGATTAAATATATTTTAACGGATGGAATAGTGATAAATTTAGATAACAGTTTCCTCCTTGGCTACACCTGACAACTGCCAGGTGTGGAGAAGTGCATTTTTTAGTGGTGATAGTTATATTACTTTATAATACCTCACATACAGGGCGTTACATAATAAAACTACTTGACAGTCAACTTGGCCTCCACTGTATGTGCAAAAGTCGGTGTCCAAATTGATTCATTGAATTAGTGCTTTATGTCCCAGCCAATAAGAAACAAGAATTCTGATAGAAATACTTTTATTATTTGTATTTAAAATAAAATTAAAATATAATAACTAAAATGTGTATCTATTAATAAGGTGGGAGTGTTATCACCAGGTACCATTGATGCATGACACAGCAGTAAATTAACTTACTCCATGCTGGAGGCAACCGGAGATGCCCAATAACCAGTGCTTTGTGTCTAATCCACCAGGGAGAGGGTTAATATTAAATCCAGGATTTTAATTGGGGTTTTTCCTCAAACATTTGAGCCTTGCATTTCCCAGTTTATCTAACAAGTGTTCCAATACATGTATTACATTTTATGGGATGGGAAAATTGAACATAGTGCACTGATGACATTACACAAAGAACACCACCCTGGCACACACACCTCACAGATAAAAATTGTCAAATTGTCATACATCCTAAATGAAGCAAAATGTCCTAGCACCACAGTGACTAGAACACCACCAACAGGTATCACTGCATGGTGTCTCTAGTGACACATTCTAGTTTGTACAGGTGTCACTCCAGATTGTAAATCATGCATCAATTTATATCAAGTAACATGTTAATGCTGGCTTTATTCAGGATTCCATTACCATCAGGGCACAGGTGGTCAAAGACCTCTGAAGATCTGGTGGTCAGATGACTAATGGTCAGGTGGTCAAGAAATAAAAAATAAAATTGTTTTATAATTAAATCAATTATTAAAA
>JAUTBV010102681.1:0-15593 GCA_032361325.1 Lepetodrilus fucensis | reverse complement strand
TGAAATAGGCCTACGATCACATCCAGTAAGTTAAGAATGTCAGTATTTGTATTATAATAGCTGTCGAATAGTATTAGTATAATTATTAGACATAGTAAATAATGTCAGTACACATGTACTGTTGTATATGCTATATTATAGTATACCATTAGATAGTAAACAACGTACCGGTGTATATATATAAATACAACACGATATAATATATTATATAGTCATTTGTATTCAACCGAACCGACAGTAGACTTTCACAATGTGCCCGTGTATACCTGCTTGTATTCGGGGGTTTATGAATGGCGGGTGTCTCGCTAGCTCGAGCTATTTACCCAGGGCCCATGATCCATACCTACCCGAGTGGCTAGTGACCTTGAAAATCACGTGGAGCTTGCAACTTGTGAATGAAATGGGGCCGGGTCAAAACACCACGTGACATCGTACCGATGGCGACATGTTATCAATGGACGACTACCGTATACGCATATATAGATGTATTATTATACTGCCTCTAAAAAAGTACAATCTTTAACATACGAATCTTTTCAGATATTGTATACATATGTAAGCATATTTGCATACTTTATGATATGAAATGAAACATATATGCCTATTAATATATGCTTTGCCGTGAGTTTTGTGAAAGCTATATGTAGTATTTAAAGCTGGTTTCCTTCTAATATTTGCACCTGCTTTAAATACACGGTAGATGGTTGATGGAGGGGCCTTTAGCTATATTTATAACTAAGTTAACTTTTTGTTTTTAGAATAGCACCAAGTGCCCTGCGGTTAGAGTCGATGGTTTACACACGAGGATATGTCCCTACGGTTTCGACGGACTCTGTTTATTTTTCTCTTATTAAGTTCATATTGTAGGCAGGCCAGCACAATTAAAGCCAGCGACAGCTATTAAGACTTTCCTAGAGATTTTCCGGCCTGCGTTGAGGTAATTTGAGTCAAGTTGACAAATGCACTGCATCCTATACGCACCGCTTCGAGAAGGCCGATCCCGTTGGTTCTCGTCGGAAGGCGGGGCTTAAAGGCTAGGTCATTTACATATGTCAACAGTACCCCGGGCGAAGCGAGGCACTATCAAACCCAACACACCGTCTAGCGTAATTCATTATCAGTGCAAACTGTCCCCGCGACCACACTATTCGCACGTCAGGGATCCAATCACCCAAACTGGAAGAGAGAGAAAGAGAGAAAGAGGCAGAGCAGACGACATTTTAAAACGGAAATAGAGTTGGAGCACATAAACATCTCAATATAATTATTACGCACAACCATGAGTAGCGACACGGAAAACAGTGCCTCTGCGGACCCACGAGACCCATCACCCGGAAAGACGGAGGGGGACCCACCCGGAATCCCCACCCCAGATGAAATGAAGGAGAGACTTTCGGGTATGACGGCAGACGACAGAAAATTCTCAGAAAATATCCAGGAAGCCGTGTCGCAAGTTCTCAAAGGCTACGACTGGAGTCTTGTATCCACCCCTTCCAGAGCAAACGGAGGAGAAAAAAGGAAACCTCATATCAAAAGACCCATGAACGCGTTTATGGTGTGGGCCCAGGCAGCGAGGAGAAAGTTAGCAGACCAATACCCCCATCTTCATAATGCAGAACTCAGCAAAACTCTTGGAAAACTTTGGAGGTATGTACCATTTCCAAGATCCGCCAGATTTAAAACTATCTCTTCTCTCTGTATCTCTGTCGCTCTCTGTCTTTCTTTCTCTGACTGTGTCTGTCTGTATGTCTCCCCTCTCTCCTACCTCTCTCTCTCTCTCTCTCTCTCTCTCCCTCTAAATATATCTCTCTTCACATTATATCTCATTTCGTTCATCAAATCTTCTGCTAATGTCTTCATACTGCAAATACCAAAGACATCTCAGAAACGCCATTGTATGATTTGACTGTTAATGTTTCCGAGATAGCTAGCATGCTTCTAGATTCACGTTCATCAACTCGTCTGCTAATGTCTTCATACTGCAAATACCAAAGACATCTCAGAAACGCCATTGTATAATTTGACTGTTAATGTTTCCGAGATAGCTAGCATGCTTCTAGATTCACGTTCATCAAATCGTCTGCTAATGTCTTCATACTGCAAATACCAAAGACATCTCAGAAACGACATTGTATAATTTGATTGTTAATGTTTCTGAGATAGCTATAATATAAGCATGCTTCTAGATTTAGTTTTTAGATTGTTAACGCCTCTAGGCTGCAGTTTATAGAGATTATCCAATACTATATCCCTTTGAAATACAACTGGGCCCTTTATTGCCTTTTAGTTAGATACCCGTCTGTACAAGGACCATGACACTTACGCTGTGCTCACAATCTTCTAGTATACGTCCTCAATGAATGCAAGTGGGATCTTATATTATTGTCAACTCGTATCGCATATATTGGGGCCTTTTAAGCTTTACACTAAGCGACCTGCGATTAAGCACTGGCTCGTGTTGTACATCAAATTCGGGTAAAAGTTGGAGCACGTAGCTCGGCAAGACATTTGTTCCTGGAGAGAAAAAAAATGTCCCGCATGTATGTTCTCCAGATGTCTCTTGTATAGTTTATATTAGGATGAGAAGAATTTTTTCCTGACGCAAATAAAAAGTGTTCAGAACCATATGGTGTCTCCACACAACGGATATATGTGGTTTTGTGGACCGGATCTACCCTATTATGAATGTGTTGGATGTTTGTAAAGTTTAAATACCTTCACCCAACTTGCGGATTTCGACACTGGTATTTTATTGGTATTAATTATGTTGAAATTTCCTAAATGGTTTTGTGGCTAGAAACCGGATTTTCATTCAGTGGAACCACTTGTTGATGGAAAAACGCTCGTCCGAACTCTCCGAGATATCAGATGAGAATATTTACTACGAACAAATTTACTTCAGTTACAAATCATTCTTACCTTTGAATTAATAAATATGTTCCTGTTTGAAATGTAAACCTTAAAATATTATTACAATATTCATCGTGAAGAAATATAGTATGCATCAATTTGAAAATGTAATACATCGTATTTTGAGTTCGTACACGTAATCACGGTTTTATCTTACAAATTACATAAAACCATGATTACAACTAATTACAATGAAACTGATCGTTAAAACATTGAATAATTTACAATAGTACATGTACGTGTTAATTTTAATTTTAAGCCCGTTCGTAATTTTATTCCAGCTGATGGGTAACAATTTCAAAAGTGTGTAGGAAGTTTCAAGTACATAAGTACAAATTTAAAGTCGGTTGTGAACCCATGTAGGTTTTTTTCTCCTCCATTGTCTTCAGGGTTAATAAGTGTCCCTGTCATCTGTAACACACAAGCACCCTCGGGGTCGCGGTAATTCAAATTAGCCAACATTTTTAATATGTGCCATCTCGCTACATCAAACGAAATCCGGCCACCGTCTCACTTGTCAGTGCGACTTGATAAACACGTGTTGCGAAGGTTCGTCAATGGTGTATCGTAAATTACAACTCACGGCTCATAACTGTCACTCCACAAGACAAACTGTTATGCGACATTACCCCAAGACTTGGAAGACCCCAAGACGTAGATTTATTCGTTGTGCATAATTAATTGATCAGTTATGACTTATATGGTGGGGTCTGAGATAAGTTAGTCAGTTACGCAGTACGTTTATAATATATGCATATAATTATTATCATAATTCTATCAATGATGGCCGAACGAATTTTGATATAATGTTCTTTCATTCTAAAGTTAACCTTTAATTAAATTAATTGCATTGCAAATGCCTTGAATTGGGCATATTTCCTCGAAGTTTCAGCAGATATCCATTTGTTTTGTTTTTATTACAAAATAAACACTAATTGACATGGAAATGTAATACCCAAATAATATATATTATAAATAATTACTTAAATAAGTTACCATATATTCGCACAGGCAGACTTGTTGCCCAATCGTATGCATTTAACGTATGGTGAGATGTCTCAAATGATTAATTGCCTTATTCATTATGAGATTTATAACACCTTAAAACATGTTAAAATACAAGGAAATCGCGACAGAAGGAAGTATAGGGCAAACATACCAGAAAGTACTTTCAGCAGACAATGATGAAGCGTTGACAAGAGATATCGGGTATTTGCGCACTCTACGTTTGTATTGATGCGGTCGAGTCCTCTTTCAGTCGTAATCTTGTAAGATAGCGAGCAGCGTATACAGTATCTCAGGGACGGCATTCGAAGGTCTTGGGTTTTCCCGTATCTCGGGATAAGTCATCTGTGAGACGTATGTCGTAGCATAGTGTGTATCAACATGAAAGTGGGACACAGAAATGGGATTAAGAGGGTTGGGACCACACAACCACAGCTTCACAGTCTCGGCGACAACCGCCGAACAAGATTCCCTGTTCACTCGTACTGTTGCTCGGTTTGAGAACAACATGGGAAATTGTTCGTATGTATCTCTGGATTTAATGAAAGGGTTGTATACTGAGATTACGAAACATTTTGAGTACCATTTCATGCTCAAGATCAAATTTTATATGGGGATTTGTGAAGGAAACTTTGAGTTAACCATGACATTTTACCTTTTTAAAATTGTTTCATAATCACGGTGTCAGTAGTCCAAGCCTATATTGTAGCAGGACATGATGCAAACCTCGATTTAGGCCCAGACTACGGGTATGACCTGTTCGTGAAACACAGACCCGAAGGGTATTCGACCGAGGCCCTGGAAATTACTTTCGGGGACACGCTTTCCTACCCTTCCATTCACCTTATACCACTTCAACGCAGGTCACTGTTGTTTAATCGAAGGTCATATTATCTGGAACCATTACGTCGGGGGTTTAGAACTGTCTCCGTGTTTCTTCTTCTACATATTCGTGTCATCATGGGAGCACACCAATCGTCATCACCTTAATAAAAACATAATCGATACCTCAAATTGTGACAACCAAATGTTCTATGTATTCGTGTAAACGTAGTAGTAATACGCTTTGGTATTATTATTATTATTTTAATATTATGACGGAAGGCTTTCACACAGAAGACACTACATTATGAAAAAATATAATTTGCCAGGGGTAAAAAGTCCACAATGGAATGATATTTATAAATCTACCCGTAAAACTAATATCCGTCTTCTAGATTTGTTCCTTCTTGGTACTGGTATCTGATTGTATTCGCCAATCTAGTCGTTGTCATAGACTTTGGCGATAATTTCTTCTTCATGAATTGTTACATTTCTTTGGAAATGTTTCCTGTAGAGAAGTCATATCACTAACCGTGGAGAACGTTGGTCCTGAACAGAACAGAATTATATTCCTATGAAGTCACATATGTGACATTGAAAGAAAACACATTAAATTACAAGAATAAAACTATATACCGGGTATACACATAATATAAAACAAGATAGCATACGCAAACCTATGATAAAAGGAGTTTATCACTGCAATAGATTTAGCTAACCAGAATTTGTGCTGTAGACGCATCTAATCTCGCACACTTTCGAAACACTTAGATGTACGTATGTCATGCGCATCATATTGTACTCCATCCCTTGACTTTCTGTGTCAAAATCATATAGGAAACACGGGCCAATGATCTGCCCTCTGATTTAACTACACACAAATGGAGTTTTACGCCCAAGAGCAACCCTGTGGAGTCTTTCAAGCGCACCATGTAGGGTGCCTGCGTTGTGAATAGGATACCCAAACAAATTGTTATGATATTAAAATAAATGTCAAGCGCAATCGGTCAACTGAAACACGCTAAAGAAACCTGCGTAAATACTAAGTAAATGAATCATCTTTTTACTGTTGCACAAAATATAGGTCGTATTTCTGCTTTTAAATGTGTTTGAAACAGTTTTATCTATAGTTTGATGTACATTATAAGGCATATTTTTGTTATAGTATGAATCAAATATATTTTGCGGTTACATATTTTAATTTTATGGGGCTTTTTTCAGTCGTTTTAAAAACAAATATAATATCTTGCGAAGATCTTGTTAGGATTCAGTATATCTTTTTTAAAGATGTGTCTGCAACTATATTTTAAAGGAGCATTGCCTTAAATAATAGTTGTGTAATTGCTTTGCCAGTTTTATCATGTCGCCGCTCTCTCTTAACTTAGAGGGTGGTCGAAACGTTGTCCCAAAGCGTGGAAGGAACCGCTAAGCGTGTTCCCTTAAACTTCAATTTAAGTTAATCATAACATCGCGGCCATTTTTTTTCATCAGATAACTCACAACACATATCGTGAGAATTACTCTTTTTTTCACCAATGGCTACAACGTCACCATTTCTGCAATGACAAGCCATCGTCGAGGTTATCTTCTAATACAAACAATAAATGTCTAGTTAATGTATCAATTCGCAACTCGCCTCGAGAAAATGCGCCAAGCCGACTCCACCTTCAAAGTTCCCATGACAAAAAAAAGAAAACCAACAAAATATTACTTTCCCCTACAGTTTATGTTTATATTGAACGCATCATCGCCCATGTGATATAACAGTTGTATTTAGTTTCGCATCAATGTCGTCTGCTCGGTTTCTTTTTGGTCGCGGGGATTGGGTGGGGTTAGGGGAGGGGGAATTGTCTCCATTGCAAAACGTTCCCAACAGAGCTTACTTGTGTCTTTAACGCGCACGTATCCAACATTCTACAGACATACATACTTTTCTGGAAGAATCTGGAAGGATCCATTCGGATAGACAAAACCTGTTGATACGATCACGTCGGTCGTCTGCTTCGATCTGTCGCCATTGTATCGCGCGGGAAGAACTCAACAGGAATCTTTGATACCCCCGAGTTGGAATAGACACCCAAGACTATAGCGCTTATAAGTGATCGCATCTTATTCAACGACACGTAACTATGAAACTTATATTGGAGAGGAATGTTAATGGTTATCACGTAGCTGGGCGATCGCTGTAGTGAACACACCATCATGCTGTTCTGTTCCTAACCTGTATCTTTTCTTCCCATCACATCCATCAAGCACGGGTTTTAGAAACGCGTTGTTTAAGTTTTGTATTTCTTGAGATGCTCTGCTTGGTTGTCTAAATATCTCATCCTCCGAACACGTGATCGTCGTGAATATCTCAAGAGAAAACAAATATTATTATTAGCATTCCAAACAAATTCATTAATGTATCTCGTGTTTGGATGGTTGAAGTTGTTGGTCGACCATCTTTTGAATGTGTTTGAACGTATATGAGCGGTTTAAGGGTGTTTAAAATGGTGTTCAATAAATAAGTTAAACTTGTGCCGTATATACACTAGTATTACATTTATATTTAAATTAATTTTCTCAAAGTATAGTAACACGAAATGGACCAAGAACCTTTGAAGCAAAATGACCATGAAGAAGTTCATCATCTGTTCTTGAAGACCATCCGACCGCTGGCAATGGCATTCCTCTGTATTTAGCAAGTAAATCGAGATATTCCAGCAATTCGGATGTCCATTAGAACTCGATGTTAAACGGACATTGTCAACCCACAAATTTAAAACCGTTGTTGAAAAACAAAAGGAAACAAAATGTGTCGGACAACAAACACGTCCTAAGGAGCTGATTTAACACTCCTTGTACAGTTGTAAACGGGCTTCCATGCGCGGGGTCACGTTGATTCGTTAATTCTCGGACAATTACTGACCACCGGACGGTTCGTGATCAATCCGGGTCTCAATGGCGGATGTTGCAGCCCGGACACATTGGAAAAAGTTCGCGGAGAACTGACAGCAAAGTGACAGACGACGAGCAAATCAAGCCAGGATCTTCTGGCGTCCCTCGAGAATGACAATCAGGTGCGAAAGTCTCTACACGAGGGAGGGGAGGCCTGCCTTGGGGTCGGAACTATTTCACAAGTCTCATAAAACGTGGATTCTTCACCCCTGTCGGCGTCGCATTATCAAAATATTAGACAAGGTGTTTCGGCTGTTTCTGACATTGGACATTGAACACGTGCTTTTTCTGCCTCAAGACACTGCCAGAAGCGCGCCGGTGTTGAATTTGTCGCTCGTAATCCGCGGATATTATGACGGTTTGGTCGTAATTTTCTATGACCGGTGCTAATTACTAGACAAATGACCACTGAGGTATTCGTGTCCAGCTTGTGTCCAGTTCAATTTGGACATGTTGGGTGGTATTATACTGTGTACTAGAGAATAACTGATACCAAATCCTTTCTACCAGATTGTCATTTTTCTAGCTCTTTATTTTACTCTAAGTCTGATATATTTCTTTAAAGCTTTTGCTGACAAGAACATACGCTATTATTTTTGTTCAACTGTCATGAACAAAATTGTAAATAGATTTCTCACTATAAATAAATGTATTACTAAGAATTCAGTCAGATAAAAAGTATGACACCAATATGTGTCATTATCGGCACGTCTCAAAACGCATGGCACATAGTAGAGATAGAATTACCCGCAGGAAAAACATGAGAATTAATCACACCCGGCTGACTCATGGTAAAATGGTCCACCACCACCCTAAAAAAATAGTTCCTGAAAGATTTAAGATCTGCCGCTGGATTTTAATTGCTAAACTACACGTTTATGCCATCGAAAACTCGTGATATTATCTGGCATGCTAAACGGATGTAATAAAAAGTGCATTATTCTTATCACGTAGATTAAATACTCCTTGAAATATATCTTGAACATGTAAGCCTAGGTGGTTTTAACATTGGAAGTGGGTTGATTCAGACAAATTGAAATTGATTCCTGTTCAAACCCTTCTCTCTCTCTCTCTCTCTCTCTCTCTCTCTCTCTCTCTCTCTCTCTCTCTCTCTCTCTCTCTCTCTCTCTCTCTCTCGGTAATTCCGAAATGGTGTAAAAGATACGAAACTTAGGTAGGCGACAAGGATGTCTGCTGAAACGTCACGTTTTGTGACATGTTTGAACATGGGGCATGTTTGGCGGTCTTGGATTTCTCTTCGAGAACAGAATGACAAAAGTGGACATGTTTTTGCCTGTAGTTACACAAATAGAAATAATTGTAGGAATTCAATTTTGTTGCCTGAGAATTAAGACAGACATTCACATGTTGAATTGTTTCCCAACTGCTGTTTTATTTATCCGGGTTCAATCGGTTCATTTTCTAAATTCGAGAATCGAAAGTTAGGCATAGTTAGAATGTAAAAAAAATAATGTTCTAAATCAGTTAAGGTCTTCAGCATAGACAGAATTTGTAGGGCCTTTTCTTTTAAATTTTTTGAAAGGTTATTCGTATTAGTTTGGACTAGCTGAATTCATGACAAGTTGCATATCATCTTAATCATATACGTGTAGAAAAACGTAATAAGAACTGTCATTCACTATTTCACTATCTTACTCAGAATTCATTTGGGAATTTTTAGAAAGTCCAGACATTCATCCGTGACAGCAAAGTATTTTGGACTATGCTGTATACTCCGTAAAATGTCAAATACACGGTGAAATGCGTTCACATTATGAAGCATCACGATACACACGAGTGGGGTATTATAAATATACGTATATCAGCAATCTTATCAGCTGCCTATTATCTGGTAAACGTCACAGCATGTCACAGCGTGACATCAAAGAATGTAGGAGAATTATGTATCTGATGTTACCAGCAGTCTATTCTTCCATTGGTTCGGTTAAGCTTCGGTGGGTAACACTGATGATAAATGTGTATGTGTGTGTGTGTGTGTGTGTGTGTGTGTGTGTGTGTGTGTGTGTGTGTGTATATATAGTACTATACAACACAATCTGAATATTCAAATGATAAAATATACGATGTCGCTTACCCTGTACCCGTATTGTTGCTGTATAATGTATGTACAATGAATTCAGATTTATTATGATATATATTTATATCGGTCAACGACTGTTATATCTGCTAATATAAACATTGCAATGTTATTGTTTGCGGAATCTTAATAAGAAGCACATTGAAAGTGAAATAGTAATAGATTGATTTGAATTTCTGATTGTCCTTTTACATCTGGAAGATCAACGTATCAAATTTAACGTATTTTATTTGTTGAATATCTGCAAACTTTGATTTCATTTGATACACCGACATGTGACAATTCCGTGTTTAAATTAAACAAAGGTTTTTAAACTTTCACCAGCCTCCTCAATATTTGAACCCTACTATCCAATTTGTACAGCATTTGATTGTGTAATCACCGTTTTCGATTCACGGTCGATGAAAAGGTGAGTGTATTTGCACTGTTCATTGAAAGGCCTCTCGCCGTTTACGATGGAGAATCACATCGCGTGGTATTGTTTGTTTCTCTGGACGGCCCGTGTTGGAATACTATCGAAATGTAGCAAAAGTCACGTTAATTTGCAAGTCACGTACAAGCAGTAATCTACGTTAAAGGTAACGTTCGGCATCAACAGCACGTGCATGTCTCGTGCTAGCGTGACCGGTCACAAAAATCAACTCTTGACACACGTGTCCTAATTTTTGAAATATTCTGACGCGGTGTTTCACATAAAACTGTCGATCTTGATTAACAGACAATGTGTCCTTCCGCGACGGTAAACAGTCGATTACGAGTAACGGGCGTTACAGAAGGTTAAACTTTGTCACGGGCAGTGATGTTAACCATTAATCGTGGCGACATGTTATAAAACAAGTGAGTCCCTTGTCAAATGTTGTTCGGTTACATAGGACTTTTAAATTGTGCAAAGGTGACCCTGGGGTTGATAGCAAACATTCGATAATCAGATAAAGAAACCGTACCAATCCGGCAGATTCTTACAAAATAACCTCATTGTCATATTGAATAGTCATATCATGTCTTAAGCGTTGGTTCTTTATCTCCAACATGTATGGAAAGTGTTAATACCTACTATATAAGAATTAATACATTGACTATAGCATTCAACATCTCAATCGCAAACGTCGGAAGTTGCAACACTTGGTTTGCTAAGTTTAAATCCACCGCAAATATTACCCTAAAATATGTTGAGGAAACCAATTGAAATACCAGTTAATGTGGACACCTTACATCGGTAATAACTCTGCCTTTTACTTCCGGTTAAAGCGGAAGTTCAGTAAGCATCGCTATTCCACCAATGTTCCATGAGACGTGACTTTTGAAGTAACATCGTAGTGAATTTTACTTATTAATACTTATTATAGCTATGACCAGAACACCGGATGTAAGTCTGACTGACATGCATAGTATGTTCCCGGTGGTGTATTGACATCAGCATCCGCTTATCGATGATATTTCTTCCATAAGAACTTCTGAGGATATTCTATTTGTCATTCTTTCTAGCTTCACTCAAAACATAACATCTAGAATTGACAAGAATTGAAAAACTCTCATGAGAAAGAAACAAAATAATCACTAAAAATATTTCGAATCGTTTATCAAAATCCACGAGCTTAACCTTCCAAAACCCAGCGATTCATTTTTAGGCGACTTTCATAAACCATTTCTACGACAGTATCTACGGACATGCGCTCGTAGCCAAAGATCATTGGTTCCCCACTCTAATCCTTCAAACCTAATCGCTAATCCGGCAGAGATAATCCCCAGAGTCCTTGATGCCATAGTTTAGGTAAACGCACCTTGTAGAAGTCACATGGGGCTTACACTGCTGCCGAAATTGTCTTTGCTCGGAGTTGGAGCGTCAACACGCTTGGTTTGTGACGTGTGATTGAACAAACTCGCCACCAAACATCCCAAAGGGAGATAGGGAGTTAGGCCTTGGCCAGTTTAGCCCGAAGGATGCCGAGGCTAGACTAGCCTACGCTGTTGCCATTATTGAGGCTTTCGATATGATGACACCCTCCCTTCCCCTTCCCCTTCCCTCCCCCTTTCCCTCTCCCCCAACCATCTTGTCAAATATTGGTCCCAACTTTTCCACGGGGTCGGAACAACAATATACTCGAGGACACAGGAGCCCCCCGGGCGATAATGTAGGTAAAAAATATGGCCCTATTTTTCATTTCGAACGTGCTGATTTTCCGCCTGAGTGGTTAGGTTACAACATTGCCTCCTCGCTACGTGTGTCGACCCGCGTTCACACGTAAGCCTGGCTGTATTCCTACACGGATGACTCAAGCCTGGCTTTTGTAACACCTGCAATTAACTACCTCTATATTCACCATTAGTTCATCTCTTGTACTGACCTCTTTGAAAGCTGCACGTTAGTTAACCGCAAAACATGGCTTCTGCAAATATATATCTGTCGTTTTATTCTGTCCGCAGACACAATATTCCCTTGTTTGTCTGCTACCAGGTACATACCGTTAATCACATCGTAACAGTCTTAATCACACCAAATATACGTATTAAAGCACATCTTGGCTGGAACATTACTTTTTCTCGGTCGCACGTGTTCCGCTAATTCCAATGCCGAGAAACTGTTAATGGTTTGCAGTATGAAATAGATGTTTGTTCATAATCGTCCAGACAGTGCTTCCTGGTCTTTGACCTCTGTTCTAAATGCAATTTTCTTTTTTAATTCAGACTTCTCGGCGAGGAAGATAAGCGACCATTCGTTGACGAAGCCGAGCGACTTCGAGTACAACACAAGAAGGATTACCCAGATTACAAGTACCAACCCAGGAGGAGAAAGCCCTTGAAGGGCCAGCAGCAAGGCAACGACAACTCAAACCCGCTGCCCCAAGGGATTGTTCTGAAGCCTGTGGGTGACTGCTCCTCCCCTAGTGATGACTGCTCCAGCGAGTGCTCTAGCCAGCCAGGAGGGTCCAATGGTCCCCCGACCCCACCCACCACCCCCAACCAACACGAGGCCCTGAACCTGAAATGCATCTACGAGAGGAAGGGTATTAGACCTGGTAAGTTTCCCTTCGACAGTCTCGTAATTTTTGGTCATTAAGAAGCTTCTTTGATAGACATGGCTAACATTGGACGCAACCTTGTAAAGTTAATAAATGTTGCCGCTTGTTTTCTCATTCATCTTTGAAGTTTGAAGTTCTGAAAGTTCATTTGTTATTTAATATTGCAGCTTGTCTACTCATTTATTTTGGAAATATGTATGAATGTTCATTTATATTTTTCCTTTCTTTTCTTTTCAAGGACAACTTGGTCCTTCCGGACACCCTATTGACTTCAGCCGCGTTGATCTCCGAGAACTTAGCCCAGAAATCATCGACACGTTCGACGATCCCCTCGATCTGGACCGCTACCTTCCCCCTGCGGGTACCGCCCTGCCTTCTTCTCAGCAAGGGCCACACGCCGGGCATTACCCTTGCTACGGCAACCAGGGCTCCAACGTCCCCGCGACCACCAGCAGCTGGGCCTCGTCCTACAGAGTGTCCTCTGCCAGCTCCTGCATCCAGTCCTACATGCCCAGCAGCGGTACCACCAGCAGCTCCAGCACGAATTCCTCCAGTAACATCAGCCCTTCGTACGACATCAGCGAGCAGCAGCAGCAGGCGTCTCATGTGAGGACGGGCGGCGCTCCCTTGCATCAGAGCTCGCCTTCCAGTTCCTCCTCTTCCTTCCATCCTGGCTCGCCCGACTACAAATACAGAGAGGAGGACAACGCCCACATCAAGATGGAACAGCTCCCATCTCACCAGTCTCAGCCCTACAGAGTTGACCAGAAATACGATGCCTACGACTCGTCGAGGTACAATATGGACAATTCTGGGCCCTTTTCGGGACCCGTGCAAAGCCCTTACTTGGGGCAAGGGTCGTCAGTGGGGGCGGCGCCATCGTATCAATACACCATGGGTCTCCACAGGCAGATGTTCAACCCAATAGCAGCTGCAGTTCCAGGGGAACAGTCTTGGGAGAGGTACACTTGAGGACAGGAAAAGCTGGAAATAAACACCCTGCCTTTGATCTCACCTCGCAAATGCATAATACCGGTGGTCGTGTATTTAATGTGGATGACTGAGTATTAGGGCAAGAGGAAAGAGGGAGAGTTATCTGCCCTCAGTTGGACATCTGACCCTGGATTTCGATAATGACGCCATCTTGTTATGCGAACAGCAGTGCATTTGTGGACTCCTTATTATAAAAATGTGACATTTTCGCTCAATCTTCTGTGTCTTCCGAAGATGCTGGTTTGACAGTCAGTATTGCGAGAGCTAGAGAAAGAGACAGAGAGAGCTAGAAAGAGAGAGACAGAGAGTGCTTGTCTCGAAACGACAGCCTCTTGCTAACGTTGTTTGCTATGGATCTGTGCCATATTGTGAATGTAGAAAATATCAATTGTATTTCTATCATATCAGCTTGAAACACCACTATGAGAACTATCTCAAGAACATGCTCGAAAGAACCGAAAGAAAGACATTTTCCCCTCGAGCTCCTGTTAAACATAAACATGCACAGGACATTATGTGCTTCCAAGTGTTGCTACAAGTTCCGACATTTTTTGTATTTGCCTAAACATTAGATTGGGGTTGCTGTATATGTGCCAAAGACGCCCACTAGCGGCTGTATGCATGAACTATATAGACACCCTATATTACAGTGCTATTGTCTATCTAGATCAATTGCCTCGGCGCAGATGTATTATAACCGTGCATTGGTCAAGTATCATGTGTAGTGGCCTCTGATTGGTCAGTTTTAGTGTGTCGTGATCTCATGTGGATTACCCCTCCCTTTTCTTCTCCATTATATATCTATGCAAGCCGTGTATGCAACAATTGTATAGTTCATGAACATGTGATCTCCATACCTCGATATGTTTATCTTGTAAGCTATCTAAGAGGTAGAAGAAATAAATTCTCTCTTTAAAAAAATCATGTACATATTTTCTAGACTGTTATTATTCAAGTTTTGAATAAAACTGTTTATACTTTTATTCTTCTAATGTTCTTTTTGTGTTCTTGATGTATAGTTCAGTAATACTATTGGACGTTTGTCAAGGCTTACAGACCACAGAAACATCATGGCGATGCAGATGCTTTAATTAACCTACATGTCAAACTCCTTGAAAGTCCGTCAAGCTTTTGACACATGGCATGCACACAAACATACGATAGCGTCGATCCAAGACAAATCAAGACAGCTTTGTCACGCACATCAATTCACCATTTATATACCTGAATATAAAGTCACCAGAGTTATGATTGCCTTGCTAATATATGTTAGTCGGATATTTCGTGCATGGGAACATCGATTCACGCCCAACTTTAACCATGGCGGTCTTCTGATTGGCTAACGGGTACTGTCACTCAATAAGATATTGACGGCTCGCGATAGGTTCATTAATTAGTTGTGAGTGCGGTCTATATTACATGCAGAGAATATGCGTTGCAGAGAATATGCGTTGCAGAGAATATGCAGAGAATATGCGTTGCAGAGAATATGCAGAGAATATGCGTTGCATCTCAGACGAGATTCAAACTTGTTTATACTATTTTATAGCAATAATCTATCTTAATTAGGCCCATGATCACGGGTTAAAGCGTTTTGTTTTAGTTGTATGTACAGTGGGCATTATGAAGGTATTGTATGGAAATACCCTGGCTATGACCAGTAATCATTATGTACAGCATACATTAACTATACTGCAACAGAACAAAAATGTCTTTAATAATAAGAAACGTCTCCTAGTACAGAATTGTAATAATGCAACAGGAGTGCCGTCCTCGAAAACCCAGGCCATTATGACTACACTAAC